>CANBKX010000429.1:0-33709 GCA_947369275.1 Nemotelus nigrinus
ATCCTCTTAATACTGGTGTAAAGGATCGAGATTTATAAAATCATTTTCAACCTCTACATAAGCTTCGAAAGTACTAATTTCGTCAGTACTTCTTGAGGGAACTAAAATCTTTACATCATTTTTCCAACCCTTTCAATCTATATTTAATAGTAAGTATTAAGTACAAAGTTTCAGGTTCAGTGTATCCCTGTGTTTGCTTTCACAATCGAAAACTGACTACAAATACGTTCCGCTTCCCCATTGGACCAAGAAAGAACTAATAACTTAAAGGCACTTAAATAAAGATCTTTAAACGGGTTGATATTTGCTGTGTCTCTATAAAGCTCCACCCAAAATTTAATATTGTCAACTTGCTTTTTTACTGATTTATATATATATTTATGTATATATATATATATATATATATATATATATATATATATATATATATTTTTTTTTTTTTTTCTTCTTCTTATATATATATATATCTTTTTTCAGAAGCCTGCTTATATATATATATACATATATATATATATATATAAATCTATTTATATATATATATATACATATATATATATATAAATCTATTTATATATATATATATATATATATATATATGTGTATATATATATATATATATATATATATATATATATATATATATATATATATATATATATGTATATATATATATATATATATATATATATATATATATATATATATATATATATATCAGCAAATTGATTAAGGGGCCTAATCCTTCGAGTGGCCGATCGGATTGAAATGAAAATTCCGGGCAACATAGATGTATACAACAGGTAAGTGTATGTTTTCTTAGAATTAAGATATCTTAAACTCTTTGGCGGCGGCGGGCATTTTAATGAATTTTCAGGTACCCTTATATTTCTATGCAGAGTACATTTTTGCTAAAAGTAAATATTGAAAATGAAATCTTATTATGTTTTATGTTTGCTTGTGATAAAAAATGGAAATTTAGAGCCTTGTGCGGGTGCTGAGTGCCCAAAATAAGGCAAGGATTTTTTTCTCAAATTTCGATTTATCATAACTTTTAACAAAAACAAATGGATTATCGTGAAATTTTATATATATATGTATATTGATGTGGACTAAAATTTAACATAACTGGACTTGTAAGATTGTGTAGGCAACACTGTAGCTACAGCAGGCTTCTGAAAAAATCCTCCGAAATCAAAACGAAACTCATGTGAAAAGTGGACTTTGCTGTAATTCTAATTTTGTACGAGTTTCGTTGAAAAATCATTAGAGGGCTGCCAGCTATGGTGAATATTGTAATTTATTGACATTTCTTTATCGTGCGATGTTGTTATTAAATCTGCAAGAGGAAATGATCCGTCAATGACAATTTACAACAAATATTTAGGTTTCGAAAATTTAATGAGCTTTGAAGGTGGTAACCCTAAAATTATATTCATTTCTATTTCTTCAATCAATCAATCAATCGAAACGAAATTCACAGGATGGGTTAAACACAACGTAAAGCAGCTTTGGTGCTGACACATGATTGCCAGCACCAGACGATTTCGTAAATATTGCACTAACAGATGCTTCCATTTTGTATGCATAAGCAAAGCATTTAGGGCATTTCACGTAAAGCGGACAACAACAAAAAATGTCGAGCCTCTGGATTGCGTTCATATTGCGTATAATGGTACTTCTAGAGAACAAGAATGTGGACACACGTTTTTTGGTTTCTATGTATGTAATTTTTGGTTTTAGTTTTTGGTCTGAGTTATGGGCTTCTGAAAAATTGATGAAATTGATGAAAGGGTCTTTTGGAAGCAGATTCCAGGTTTAAAAAAAATTGACAAACATTAAAAATACTGACTGAAAATTAACTGTTCTTATTAGTTTTGAAATTAGATTTTGAAACCGGAAGTCAAAATTTGTAAGAAACCGGAAGTACCTATAAAAGAGTTGATAAACAGCACTGCCCCACCAGCTCCATGCTCTGGACCCCGACGCTGCATCGACCTACGAATTCGGTACCTTTTGGTCCAAGCATGACTGGCCCACTCGCCGACAAAAACTTAAGACAGCTTACACGCACAATCAAGTTGAGAAAGCATGCTCCAAACTGCCTATGAAAGTAAACCGAAAGGCATTCTACGTAAATAAAGTTCCTCACAAAGCTGATGATGGATGGCTGGGAAGACTTCTTGAAGCTGATTTCTGCATCACCGATTACAATCTCGAACATTAAACCCAGCGGAAATGTAGATCACCTAAGCGGTACAAGGTTTTTATACCAACTAAATATACCTGGCTCTTTATTGATCTCAATGGAAATAGCGGAAGGTTCGACTGGAAAAGAATCACGTTTAGCCCTTGGAAGAAAGTCATCAACAAAATAAGGCAAAAAAGAATATTGTAAAGAAAAAATGTATGTATCCAAATGTCCTTACCTGTGATATTTCTTTCAAGCACAAACCTTACTTTCTATCTACTCCTAAAACTTCTTTCATCAAAGGCAAAAAAGAATATTGTAAAGAAAAAATGTATGTATCCAAATGTCCTTACCTGCGATATTTCTTTCAAGCAAAAACCTTACTTTTTAACTACTCCCAAAACTTCTTTTATCAAAGATACTGAAACTCTGCCTCCTACAACTTTACGTGACCACCTCTTTAGTGGCCCGTCCAATGTTATGTTACTTCTAACCGTACCAAAATGCTGAAATCTCCTGATTCTAATATTTCCTTTTCCTCTTCTCTAAACGCTCATAACAGCGCGGCCAATATATGTCCATTCAGAAACCATAACAAAGGGACTGCAAATGTTGCATCACTGCGGCAACGGGAGCTTCAATATCGAATAATAACTTGAGACCGTCTGCAACTCCCCAAAGACCAGACCACTCTGTTAGGAGTTTTTCCTAACAAAACACACACAAACCTCAAACTGTTTTACCACAATTGTGGTGGTATGAGAGGTAAACTATCTTAACTTTTTCTTGACGCCAAATCATGCCATTTGAATTTATTTGCCTTCACGGGAACTTGGCTTAATGACTCACATACAAACGAAGAAATTCTTGACAGAAGCTGGACCGTTTACAGAAATGACCGCGAGTACTGCTCTACAGGCCAAACGCGAGGAGGTGGTGTCTTAATTGCTGTGAGCAACAAATTACCAAGCAAATGCATCGATACCACACCAAACGTAATGTTCCAGCACTTAATTGTTCAAATCTCTTTGAATAATACATCGATTTGCATTGGTGTAGTTTATATTCCACCCAGATCCGACGAATCGGTATACGACCATTTATGGGAATCTGTATCTTTCTTCTTATCATCCCTAAACGAAAAAGACAAAGTTATATTCCTGGGAGATTTCAATCGCTTAAATCTATACTTTATTCCCGATGAAAATGACACGTACTTTCTCCTTGTAAACCTTTCAGATCGCAACGACTTTAACCTTATGAGTACCTTCTATGGCAATGATTTGCAGCAAGTTTGTCCGGCTCCCAGCCAAAACGGTAATTGGTTAGATCTTGTGTTCACTAACGCTTATGACGAAGTAGTGGTAAGTCCAATTAATGACATATAACATCTTTCTTGTAATAGTTCGCACCATACAGCACTCTCAGTTGAACTTGCCACTCCTGATTCTACTTACTTAAGAACGTACAATAATTCAATTGTATATGACTTTCGTAATGCTAATAATGAAAGCATTCACCATTTTCTTGTTTCTATAGATTGGACAAATACTCTTTCAACGTTAGACCTTGAGGAAACCATTTTTAGTTTTAACAACATAATATTTGACGCCGTTGAGAGATATGTACCAAAGATAAAGAAAAAGAATTAACTCTCTGAGCCACGGCTTGGTAGGGACCATAGGCATTTACGGAATCGTAGGAAAAAACTTTATAAGTGGATTAAAAACAATATTGACGTTAGTTCGGCTATTCAGGAAGAATAAAATGAAATTGCTAAGCAGTTTTTAACAAAGTCTCACAAGGCTTATGACAAATACATTAAGACAACCGGCGAAAATATAATCCGCAACCCGAAAATTTTTATGCTTTTGTAAATGTTGCTGCGGGACAGCTGCGAACAGCCTGACCTGCTACCCTCGCGTGACTTTAAGGTGCCGGCTAGTCACCGGTGTCGTGGGTTATTGAGGGGCAGGCCAAGCCCTAGCTGTGTCACGCATGGATGGACATAAACACCATAGAAAAGAAGAAGAAAGAAGAAAAAACAAGCAAGGGGAAAAAAGGAACCCACACATGGCTCCACTGAACCTATATCGGTTAGCTTTAATTATACATTTCTACCACGGAAGCTGGTAAAAACGATGAAAAAATGAAAAAAACCAAGATTTACAAAGAAAATAAAAACAAATATATTATATCATAAAAACAATCAAGAAAATAATTCAAATTCAAAATTAAAGCTTATCGATATCAATAACTTGTAATTTACTAAATGAAAATTCAAAATTCAACTGAATTAAATTATACGAATTAAAATTTAAAAAAATCGTTTAATGCAATTAACAAAAAACTAACATAAATTCTCAAATAAAAAAAAATTTCACCTAAAGCATATACAAATGCACATCGATAAAATATTATTAAAATATTATACAACAAAAAAAAAACAAAAAAAACACTATAAAATAATATTTCAAACGTGATAAAAATTAAAATTCCAATGTTTTTCATAAATAATAAAAGTCAATCAGATAACTTACGTGAATCCGGACGACGGTACCGTTGTTGGGACCCTGTAAGCCTTTCAAGTTAGTTATTTCATTCAAATTTCATTCAATATAAAATTTAGAGTAAATTAAGGATTAATCCTTAATCCCCAGATTCGTGGCTGCCGCCACGAATCAAAGCTCCAACCTGACTGCCGAGCAGTCAGCCTTTCCATCTCAGCGATCCGCCACGTACCGTTGCTGACCAGCCGTTATCACCTGTCCAACCACTGCACAACACACGCAGCCAGCACACAACATTTCTAGTTTCGCTGGCCTTATAACGCAGCTGATTCAAGTACTGCTGCAAATCAGCTGCACTCAGGCCAGTGAACCCAGTGCAATGCAATGCAACATTCAACAGTCAAACGCATATACATAGCCTGTTTTTGCAAGCCATGCAATGCACTTGACTATCGAATGCAGCATTGCATTCGCAATATTTGTATGGGTGTGTGCGTGTGGTGGCGGCAAGGCTGTTCCGTAGCAGCGTGCGGACGACCCAGACCCTGAGATCTCATCCGGCCGGGCATTAGATAAGAAAAAAAAAATAGAAAGAGAAAAAAAAATTAAAAAAATTAACAAAACACAAAGCTAACTAACTACTATCTATTCCTTACCTAAACGTCATTACGTCTTTCCAAAGTCGACCATTCCTTTGGAAAGAGGTAATAGCTCCTATAAATAAAAATAAACCTACTTGTAACCCTATTCATTGCATCCTTCCAAAGCTAACAGGTCACTGAAGCCTTGAAAGGAGACAATGATACCTAACTCTAAACCTTAACGCTATTCATTATGTCATCTCAAAGTCTACGCCCTTTGAGATGAGATAATAATATAAAAAACTCTAGCGCACCTGAACCGCTAGAAATACTAATGTTCGAAGAAATGTAGAAGAATTGTGCAGATTTTGATTGCATATTCTACCACACGAACTGCTTATTACAGCCACGTTTTACTTCGGTCTCAACAATGCATTGTAACTCATATGGTGGAAAGGTTCCAGATATTACCACTGGCATGAGTTTCAAAGTTTATGAGAGCAAAACACTTGTTACTCATATTTATTACCGAACGTTTATGTTATAAAACTTTGAAAACAGCATCAATTTCAACAATAAAAATGAATATTAAAATCCTAAATTATTAAAATGATAATTAAAATTCTACCACAACTGCTTTACGTCAAAGTGAACCTAACCTATGAATATTAGTTTCATCCGATGACTTCATCGAAAGTAACAGGGATAGAAATATCTTTATATCTTTTCCAGAGCTTGGAAAATTTAAACAATGGTTACTTACGAGTATTTTTATTGCAGATGTTTGTCATATGAAATGGAAATGTATGGAAACATGGAAATAACAAACATATATCTTGCGCATTAGAACCGCCACGAATATTATTTTTTTTGTGTGACTAAAACACATGTATGTACAATACAGTTTTTTTGCGGTATCCATCTCAATCATTTCTTACTTCAAGCAGATAAATAAGAAACAATATCTTTTGGTTAAACATGTTTCCCTTTCACAATTTTCCACGCGACCCAAGAGGTATTGTGATGGCGCGTTAACCTTTTGTTTAAGATGGATGGTTTCCCCAATAGGCCTATTACCCATCAAATTAGAAAAGTAGGAAGCAGTAGAAACTCTTGTTGTTAAAATTGATTTAAACTTTTATGCATAAGCTTTAATTTTACGAACCTACCTAGTCTTGAATTTGGTTTAAAAGAAATAAGTAGGGACTATTTAGAAAATTCGGCAAACGTTTTTGATATACCTTTATCAAGTCATCGTTCGCTTGAGACCATATTCCAGTGCGGTGATTTCGAAGCCAACATTTGTAGTGCCCTTCGTTAAAAGTATCCCCATAATGACATACAACAGAGTTGATTTCATATATGCCACCATTTATCTCCAGCTGTTTCCTTAAAACAGTTGTTTTATATTCTATTGCGCATTTTCGCACAGCATTTCCGATCTGCCCAGCAAATGGAATAATTTGAATCAACATCAAATTACCGAGGCTTAAAATCTGGCATTTTTGATTTCGTTCACCTATAACCTCGCAATGTTCACAAAGGGAGTCTGATATTCGCTCCCACTTATTAAACTGGTGTTTGACAATTTCAAGTGAATCTGCTCCTATGAGATCTTCATTCACAAAAACAGTGAAACACAATAGTGGTTCAACGCGGCTGCTCTGAAAACCACAATTAAAACAAAGTAAGGTATATTCTACTTGGAAAGTGAAATTTTCCTTCAAAATTGGTGATATATTAAGGATTTCCATGAACAAATCATGTGCGTCTTGCTGTTGGCGATCAGTAAAATAGCCGCCTACTTTTGATCGTACGTGCCATGATGTAAAACAATGAGCTTGGTCATTATTAATAGTGAACAAGGGTAAGTTAACGTCACACAAATTTTGCATGAACGTATCTTCGTACATGCCATAGAAGATATAGTTTGAACGGTTGTTCAACAAAACTTGAGACACCACATTTGCGTAGCATGATACTCTGTCCCTATTTTCAAACTTTTGTACGTTGTATTCAGTAGTACATAGCTTATTTGATACTTGCCCCTCCTTAATTGGTAATTTTTCAGCACAGACGCTAATATTTTGCTTAAATACATCTTTAAGTGAGCTCGTGTGCCCACAAAAACTGTCAGAAAGGATGCCTACTATAGGTTTATGGTAACTAAAGTACGATTCATAAAAAGCACACTTGACGTTAGCAACAATGTTACAAAAAGCAACATCGATCTTGGTTTTGCCATTTGTAGAAAATTCTCCTGGCGGCATGGCATACTTCAAGCCATAGCTACCAAGTATTTTATATAAAGTGTGGTTGGGCACACAATTAAAATCTATATTTATGTCTCCTACAAGAACAACTTTGTTCTCCTTACTATTCGTTGCATTAAGCATTTCGACAAATTTATCTTCAACTGTCGAAAAAGCGGTTGTAGGAGACTTGTAGCATATACAAAAACGGTATTCTTCCCACCCGAAACAAACAAAATTTACAGATTTTTTTTCATCATTGTAAACATATTTCACAGTGCATGAGCTAATGCTATCCTTACAATACAACAACACACCAAATGCTTTTCGTCGGCGGTGGCACTCGTGACGAAAAATTATCCTGTAATTTGGTATTTCTAATGAATCTTTTGTCAGAGTCCACGTTTCTACTAAAAATATAAAAGAAGCTGAAATAAAGCCCCCATCACATGCAACATCCATAAAATGCTTATTTAAGGACTGGACGTTATGAAAAATAAATGAACGGACAGAATCAGGAAGATCCTGTAGAAAAGGCAAACTTAATCGTACTGGCTTCTCTCGAAATAATCGGTTCATTTCATTTATAACAATAATATTGGATCTACCTTCATATCCACGATTTAACTTTCCCACAATATGCAACCCAGTTAATTTGGTAGCTCTTCTTAACCCTACATAGAGCTCATTTTTGGTCAATCCTTTTCGCATACTTATTGCTACATTCTCATATGTTCCACCTTGACTCTTATATATAGTAATCCTCTCTGCGCATACTATGGGAAACTGCTTTCTTAATATGTTAGAACTTAGACTCTTCTTCAATTGTATGCTTTTAGCAATAGCTTCAATTGGCGTTAAATGAGCGCTAATCTGATTCTGCTTCATATAGGCAGAATATGTGGCCTTTGTTTGGCGACCTATTTTGGAGTCATCAAATTCTAGCCATAATCTGACAGGGCAACCCTGTGATGTTTCAATAAGTTTCAAAACTCCAATGGCTCCATTGAAAACTCCGTCACTTATTGATACATTGACAGTCACCAAGTATTTGACATCAACTGCTAATGTCAAGAGATATTTCAGGCCATAAGTCAGGTGAGAAGGTGCTTGCTTGGCAGCTTTCAAAATACTTTCCCGCCTTTTCAAAGAAATGTTTTTAGTAGGCACTGTATCAACTGCTTCAGAGATAATACACTCTTTAGTTGATAATATTTTACTATTGTAACTGTCCACCTCGGCATTAGTGCGGAAAAGACAAATTGTTGAATGATCAACTTCGTCCAAATTAGAGATCTCACGACTTTCCAATAGCTTGACATCATCCTTGGTCAAACGGTCTCTCGCCAAACTATTCAAGCACTCGGCAAAGGTGAGATCATCCTTTTGTCGCATTATCTCCGTCAATTCATACGCTCTAAACAAATTCCATTGAGGGTTGCCAATTAAAGCACTGTATGGATTACGGGCATTATCTTGAAATATATATTTATCCCCTACTGGTGAGAGCTGATTAAAATTCCCAAAGAGCAGTATGCTCATTCTACCAAAAAACTCTTCGCTTGAGAAAATCTGGCGCAATCTTTCATCGACCATTGCAAACGTGTAACTACCAACCATACTTACTTCATCTATGATAGTAAGCTTAACATCGCGAAGTTTTGAAAAAAGAGTATTTCGAATATTTGCGGAAAGCTTTGGCATTTCTCCACTATATTGATTAATAGGAAGTACAAACGCAGAATGCAATGTAAGACCATCGATCGAAAATGCAGATTTTCAGTTGGCCCACATAACAAGGTTGTTAAGCTTTGCGGATTGCTTCCAGCTACGCTATTAAAATATTTCAGTATAGACTGGTTGATCGCTTTAATTAAAACGCTTTTCCCTACTCCAGCGCTTCCAGAGACAAACTCGCGAATTACCCGACCACATTTAATTTCGTGCAGGACATGCATACAATATTTTCTTTGCCTGTCATTCAAATGCTGCATTAAACAATAATATTCACTTTCTGGCAAGATATGAGGAACTGGAAATGTTGCATATGTAGCACCCGGTGCCTTTTCATTAACTGGAATGCCAACATCTACTAAAATATCCCCTTCGTTTGTTCTGTTATCAAATATGGCATATCCATCTTCTCTCTCGCCAGCAATAAGGGAAGCCATCAGTGACCCATCGTCGTTAAATGTATCTTCCTGATTTACAATTGCAGCAGCGTAATCAGCCTCAATATGGAAGCTATGATCCTCAAAGAAATATTTTTCCCTATTCTGTCTTATGGTTGATAAGTTATCGTTGTATGCCTTTTTTCTATCAACATTGAGCAAGTCTGCTACTTCATTTCTCCATGGTGAAAAGAGCATCAATTGTTCTCTAAAATAATTGTCCTCATCTTGCTCTTGCTTGAAGTTGACAAATCTAATTACTCTGGGTTTTCTACGCATCCGTAAAGCTCTTTTATTATTTTTGAGCCCATAAATGTGATCAGTTCCCTCACATTCAATCTCGTCATCATTTTCGCCATCAACATCGTGATCTAAGTTATCTAGTTTGGGACCTTTCACTTGAAATTTGGTAAACAATGATACAAAGTCTGCTAGACATATGTTTTCTAGTTTCGCTGGCCTTTGAATATAGTGATCTAGGTTATTCTCAATGAAGACATCGGTGCTTTCACTTGGCAACTTTCGCAGATTTTCTTTCGATTTTATAACGCGAACGCGTCTTTCAGGCAAACTGGTGTTTATAAAAGAGCATTCTCGCGATGATTTCGACAAAGGCATGCCCATAATATAATACACAGCCTCTTGTGCACTAAGTTCCGGCCCATTCAGGAATGCATTACCTAAAAACTTCAACTTTTCTTTTATACTAAGGTTTCCTGCCTGGACTTGCTCTTTCGCATCTCGCAATAATTTTGACATGCCCCGATCAGTTTTATTTATGTAATTTAAAATATATTGGATGCAGGAATAGCAATCTGTGATGTACTGAATATCCATACTGGATTTGAACAAACTCAGTATATCAGGATTGAAGTTATTTATTTTGATTTCCCCTAGCTTGCGCTTAATAAATACTGTTGGCCTTGTCAATTTTATCCTGATAGCGTCAATATAATCAATTTCTTTGATATTTATATCATTCAGAAAAGCATCGAAGTCAATGTTAGGAGGATTTTTGAATTGCGCACATAAATATTGCCTTATTGATCTATGTGTGGAATTCAATAACACCCATCGCGGCTCTGTTCGTTTTAGCTTCAAAGGGCTAAGAATAACTGTCGTTCTCATCGGGAAAAAAGGTATACTAAACCTACACCCCACTTGCCCACTTTTCATTTTATACTTACAAGTGAAAGAATGTTTATGGGTTTGAAATGTTGACACATCTTCACTTGAGACAAATGAGTGACTTTGCGAGCAGCTAATAAAGCGATCAATAAACTTCACGCAGGCGTAATTAGATCCTTCTTGATCATTGTTAAAGCGAGGAGCATCTTTCAACCACAGTAAGCAGTGAAAATGAGGGCTTCCTCTCTTCTGAAATTCAACCCGAATGTAATAGTATATTACATGGTGTTCCTGAAATATCCCTCCCGGAATTTTAAGCATACGAAATAGTTCTGAAAATTTATGATCGAAATATCGGGCACAAGTTACAGGATCTTTCTGAATCAGCTCCCGTTTTTCACTAAACGTCAGCTCTGCAGCCTGCTCCTCAGAAATTTCGATATCATGGACTACCTTTTTTAATATAACTAACAATTCCAGCCATTTGGTTTCTGCTGCTGAGATTGTAAGAAAGATGTGGGGTGCGCCTAACTGACGAACCATTGCCATAACTTCTTTCATTTTATCTAACCAAAATGTTGGAGAACCTCTATCTGTCGCGAAAAATTTAAAACCAGAGTCATTGTCAATCAGCGAATTAACAAACTCTTCTTTATTCAAATCACAGGCCTTAATCGGATTATTGGTATTCTTTTTTTGACGCAAGCAAAAGGAAATGCTGTCACCAATTTTCTTTATACGTAATTTTGAGCTCATATAGAATATAGAAGTGACATCGCAAAATCGCTTGTCAACTCGTGTCAAACGTGACTTGCACCATTGCTGGTATGTTAAATTTTCCGGACATTTAATTAGCTTCCCCCCAAAAAGTTTAATGAAGCTCATGCATTCAGCATATTCATCCAGCAAAATAGAAAGAGGCATTGCTCTCTCTCCCGGCGCAAAGACAATGGCTCTATTGTCTATTACAGTTTCATCATCTTCTATATTGAGAGGTTCATGGTCTCTTACAACAGCGTCTAAAGTATCGTCTTCAGGCTGGTTCATTCCACAATCTTGCAAAGCATTACCAGCTTTGCTTGACGCTTGAATATCCCGTAAAAGTCGATCTTCATCTACTTGGACTCCTGAATAGCAATAAACTTCACTATCTTGTAAAAATTTTGCTGCTTTTATTATAACTGCAGGGCGAATAGCTTCAGACAGATAAACACTTTTATGTAAAATATTCCTTTTCAGTTGAATCGCTACGGTTTCTGTTTCGCTGAATACCCTGGGCAAAATTCTGATGCATTTTTCCACATTTATGGGAATGTTGACGGCCCTCCCTTTAATTTTAAACTGCCCGTCAGAAGCAACTTCAACTATTTTCATAAATGGGATTTGTGGGCATAAAAACCTTTCTTCCAAATTGGTTAGCAATTTAAGTTCCATGGGTATTGCGGGAAATCGAAGCTGTTTGTGAAACACAGATAATTTAGGAATTTTGCCTGCTTTAATATAACCCCAGCAAGTATGGCAAAATGAAAACGATTGCAGCAAATTATGTTTTCTTAAAGAAATATCCCTATTCAAGCTTTTATCTATGTTGCTTGCTTCCTTGGGCACGATTTTTATGGAGTCCGCAAACCATAGTCGATCACATGAAGCTAGGTCCTGCTTTGATTTTTGATAAAAATGAGGCATACTTTTGGGCCCGCTTTCTATCTGCCTTTGCTGCCTTCTCTCTTGCAGCGCGCCTTTCGTAAAATTTCTTACAAATTTCCTGATGCCGGGCGCTGCCTTGGGTGGTGGCCAGACGTTTTCCCTGGTTTTTTCGTGCACTCTCTCGCTTCCTCTGCAAATTTCTCGTACTTCGCAGCCTTTTTCTTTCATTTAGCACCAGCGTTAGGTAATGCTTTGCCTGTAAAGTTGGGCAAGCAAGTCATCTTTTGAGATATTCGCAATCTCTTACAATGAATATCTCGAGAAGCAACACATATCAAACGCTTCTTTTGACAGATTTTTTGTCTATCGCGGTGGATTTGCCTTTTTCGCTTGTCTCTTAATCTAACCTCTTGCGAAAAAGATAAGCGCGCTAGGTGAATCTTTCTCTTTGATTCATTCTGCAACCGATTCCGTTGGCACATTTTAAGATTTTCTCTGTGCGTTTTTCTTATTTCGTCAACATTCAATCTCTTCTGCTGACAAAATTTATTTTTCATACGTCGTATTCGAGCCCTTTTTTCAAGTGTTTCTGGACTGATTTCTGTTTTCTGCGAGGTTATTAATTTTATCTTCTCCCAATAATAAGTTTTATTTATTTTACGGAGCGCTCTGAAAATTATTTTAAAACGTTTTGGCCGTTTTATTCTGCCGACGCTTTTGAATTTTTTGAGGCTTGAATCCAATATTTTAGGTTGGGATATTTGCTGTTTGTCTTTGAGCAAAGATTTATGCATGCTACGACGCATCTTAGGACTTTTTTTTGTTGCCCTAGGCATCCTAAAACGGTTATTTTGCTGAAACTATCTTTTCGAAGGAATATATTTTAACCACTTCTTCGCAAAGTATAAGCAAATAACTAAATTATATTGGTCGAGAAAGTGACTTAATCTTTGAGATGTAAGTATATAAATCAAAGATTATGCATACACATTAAACGGAAATTTCCAGCAAATGTTTTTATCTTATTTCATAACAAACTCTTATCAAAAATTTATACTGCAACGTACTTACTATCTCATTTATAAATTGTTCTAGGCTCCGTCAAAACAATAGTCAAAATTTTCACTCACAAAACACGCACTTGACCACATAACACGCACTCTTGATCACTTCACAATCAAAACAATTTTAATAGAATATTTTGTTTTTTTTTTAAATAATTTTAGTAGAATATTTTAATGAAATATAAATTTCCTGAGCTGGAAGTTTGGTCCACAATGATGTGAAATATAAAAATGTTTCTAAAATTTAAATTTTTCTTCCGAGATCGATTAATTTCATTTATGGACAGGTATCGTTATTTTCAGACTAATCTGCCCACTGTTTTGGCCTTAGTTATAAAGTGACCATCAAATCTTGTTAACGCCTTCTGCTTAAAATCTTTTTAGCTAATTGCTTTTTAATTGCCTTTTAATTGTTCTTTTGAGAATCAACCCCCGATTTTTTATGTAAACCAGCGGAAACAGGTCAATAACATATGGATTGGTATCATTTCTCACCAAAAACGAGCCAAATTTCAAAATGAAATTGAACCTGCTTCATTAGCATTCTTTATAGGTATTTTTTAGTTATAATGGCGGATATATTTAGAAGGTTAACGGGCGGCAAGTTCCGCAATGAAGGAAATTTGAGCACTTGTTGGAAATTTTCATAATTTATTCGTATTTTAGTTTATTGCGCTCTAATTGCCTTTTAATTATACTTCTGGAATTTCTCCCTGATTTCTCATGTAATCAAGACGAAGCAGATTTATATGAAAATTGAATATCAATTGCATCTGCTCAACTTTAAAACCTGTCCTGTAAGTTAGCTTTGTATTTTATGAGGGGAAGAAATAGTTGGATGATTTGAAATCAAAGGAAACTTTCAAAATTTAGAAAATTTAAATCTACAACTGGTATTTTCATAATTTAAAGGCAACAGCTCTTGGTCCAAAAATTAACGAATTTTTTTTTTGCATTGAATTTATTTAACATTAACTTCTCCTGTGAATTTCTCGACCCGTTGGCTGTGTTGAAAGTTATAGAGATTGAAAGATTTTTGGGCTGCCACTCGCAAAAATTTAAATATCTTCAGCATATAGAGGTTCGTTACTTAGTTTCATTACACGACTGTTGGTGCTTGAAAATTTAATGGTAGCACCATTAAAAATGTAAATACCGAAATTGCCATAGCTGTCAACCCTACCTTAGTTTTTCAAAACAAAAGTATACTAAGTTGGTTCCATGTTAAGGCCATACCATCCCGTAAATTTCGTTTCGATCAAATGACCGCGTCAAAAAATTTAAACAATGTGAAAATTTATTGTTTACTTTTACTACAGGATTGCTATCAATCGAAAACTCAAAGGTACCATCGTCCAGTATAATTATTACAAAAATTGCAGTAATTGGCAATTCTCACCTATTTGGTCCACAAAAATCTTATAAAAGCTGCTTGCACCGGAAGTTATAGAATAAAATGCTTTTCTTACGCTGAACAATTTTTCAAGATTCAAGGGTCAAAAATTACCACAGCTGGCAGCTCCAACCTAATTTTTCAACTAAATTTGTACGAAATGTGGCTTAGTTCCGCTGTGATTTCATCAATGCATTTAAACTCATAGTGTAGAACGATTTTCAGGGTTACCTTTGGCATGAATTTCAAAATTTAGGAAAGCCAAAAACTTTTTAATTATATTCGTTATCAGTTGCTTATTTCACAAAACTTTGAAAGCAGCATCTCTTATAATAACAGTGAAGAAAATGCTCAGCGCCTGCAGTCCGAAAAATTTGCAGAGCTTTGGGAATTGAAATATTAGTTATTTATTTTCATTGTAAATATTTCCGGTATGAATAATAACTGTAAGCAATTATTGATACAAAAATAGCACAACCGACTCGTGCTGGCAACCTTTTGCCAGTATCATTGCCAAAAATATATCACATATGCTTCACGTTGAAGTTAACCTACCCTGCGAATTTCATCTCGATCCGATGACTGCGTTCGAAGTTCTAGGAGTATAAAGAAATTTAGGGTTACCAGCCGCAAAATTTTTCAAATAATCGAAAGCTTTATATTTGCTTTTTATTGTCACTTCAATATCATTAACATTTGAAAATTTTACGATAAAATCGCTTAATAAAGATATTGCAAATAAACACAAAACCAACAATAGCTGGCAACCCTATCGTGGCTTTTGAACCATATTAAGCCTAAATAATGTCTGTGATAGGTTCCATTAATTGCACGAAATTCGTATTGATTTCATGACTGCACTGGAAGAAATAGGGCAAAAAGTTTTATTTTCCTGAGTGAATTTTCAAAACCAAAGACACAAAAATTACCATAGCTGGCAGCACCAATCGAATTTTTCAACCAGATTTCCATCACACAGAGTTTAGAATAAGGTTCAGCTACTGTGTCAATTTCATGAAAATCTGGTAACTTATTCACATTTCATAGGGCAAAAAGCAGTTTTTTTCTATGTAATTTTTCAAGATGGCACCACTGGCACAGAGTTGCCCACAATTCAAAATCGCTTCTATCAAATCTAGTCCTACTTAAGTCCAATGCATTCTGTAAATTTCAGTTGTATCTGATTATTGGTTCGTGAGTTCCCGTGAACAGAAGTTTTTGATGCTAAAAATATAGGTTAACTGGAAAGGGTTACCGTTCTTGTCCGTCATGAAATTTCCAAAGTTTTATTTTGAACGTGTAGATAAAGCATAAGATTTGTATACAGATTGGTTTTATTGTAAGAAACGGATATTTTTTAGGATATTCGATGGTTTGAATTTTTCACTACCAAATTTTTATTTTTCCAAATTTAAGACACCAAAATTATCATAGCTGGCAGCTCCAACCGAATTTTTCAACAAAATTTCTACCAAACGTGGTTTAAAATAAGGTCCAGCTACTGTGTGAATTTCGTCAAAATCGAACGATTCAATCAGAATTTATAGGGCTAAAAGCAGCTACCGTTTTTAGTGATTTTTCAAGATGGCACCACTGACACAGAATCACCCGCATTTCAAAATCACTTCTATCAGACTTGGTCCTATTTAAGACCAATACATTCTGCAAATTTCAACAAATTCTGTTCATCGGATCGTGAGTTTCCGTGAACAGAAGTTTTTTATGCTAAAAATATAGGTAAATTGGGCAAGGGTTACCAGACGTGCCCGTTATACCATATCAAATTTTATTTTTTATCTATGTAAAAAAAGCACAAAATTTACATAAAAGTGGCTTGTTTTTGAAGAAGAGGCATTTTTTCAAGAGAGACGATGATTTGGAGGTTTTCACTTTCAGTGCCTGCCCTAGTTACAGGGTTGCCAGCACGCTCATTAAAAGCTACACAAATCTGCAGCTAAATAACACCATACGGCCTAAAAATTTCGTAATGATTAAATAGCTCTGTCAAAAGTTATCGCAATTTAAAAATTTTCAAATTTTCCCGTTCTCTTTTTAGGCACCCAGCGCACACATGGGGTTAAAAAATTCCAAAACATTATCCGATTCACATGTAAAACACGTTCGAAATTTATTTCGTCAACTTTATTTTTGCAAAAATTATTTGTGAACGGAATAATAGGTATATTAAAAATATCACTAAAATGGCCGCCGGCGCCAAAGGGTTAAAGATTATTAACTTTTTGTGAGACCTGGCACTATTCTGTATATACACCAATGTATCCTGAAAATTTCAGTTCAATCGAATGGCGCGTTTCTGAGATTTTTTCACTGAAATTTTTTGATGATATATATATATATATATATATATATATATATATATATATATATATATATATATATATATATATATATATATATATATATATATATATATATATATATATATATATATATATATATATATATATATATATATATATATATATATATATATATATATATATATATATATATATATATATATAGAAATATGAATTTTTGGCCAAAGTGATTTTAATACTAATGTTCATCTTCGAACATTAGTAAAAACAAAATAAGGAAAAAAAATTAAATATTAACCTAAACATTGCATCCTCTCAAAGCTAAAGCGTTTCTAAAACTTTGAAAGGGGGCAATGATCCGAATAACTAAAACTAATATAATCTTAACGTAAGCATTGTTTCCTCCCAAAGTTAGTCCTAACTTTGAAAGGAGACAATACACCTATTAACCTAATCTAAATCTAATATATCATAACTTTAATTCTAATCTAATATACGATAAATTTAATTCTAAATCCTAACCTAATTATTACATCCTCTCAAAGCCAACGCCCCATCGGCTTTAATAGGAGACAACAATTATTGAAATTATCTTAATGTATAAAAACGTATCATTCCATCTCGCCAAAGCTAATAACGGGGTTAAGCTTTGTCGAGAGGCAATAATAGTTTAAAGAAAACCTAATACTAATCATTATATTCTTGCAAAGTTAACCCTTAAACTTTACAAGAAGATAATAATTCCTAAAGCTAAACTTAATTCAAAAAAAATATAAGCTGTCTATTGTGTCTCATGTCCTGATTAGAACAACTTTGGAGAGAGACAATAGCGCACCTAACCTAATCTTATTTCTACAGGTGAAATCATCATTGTGTCTTCTCAAAGCGTTACAAGTCTCTTTGAGAAAAGACAATAACGATACACTATACGCTAAACCTAACAAAACTAAAATAAAATTATAAGGCTAACCTAATAAGACTTAAAAAAAAAAACAAAAACCTAAGATTTAATCGAAACCCGAGGATTGAGATACTCAGGGCCCATGCTGACGATGAAGCAATGGGGCCGTTCCAGCATAGTGAGCCTCGATGGAAACAGGCTCAAGTAGAACAAGCTGACAGAACGGTAACGCGGGATATGAATGCCGCTAGTGGGAGGAATATGGGCGGCGGCACGGCTTCGAGTTCTGAAGGTGCTGATATTCGTAGCGTGGAATTTTTCAATTCTATTACTTATCAGAAAAGATTTAAAATAACCGGAATAGACTAAAGCTGATATGAATTATAAAAAAAAAATGGAAAAAAAATAAAAAAAATAATGCAATTAAGAGTATAGAACATAAATAAGCGACTGTTAAAACCTACAGAAGTTGAATCCTCAGCAAGAAGAAAAAAAAACCTCCAAATAGGGAACTATATATAAATATATATGAACTAGAATAACTCCGGTTTCATTAAAATTCACTAAACCCTAAAACCAAAAAAAAAAAATCCACCTGAATTAAAAAAAACTTTATCCAACGAATTCAATTAACCTTCAAAATTCAAAACTCATTTAGTTTAAATCGAACGAACGATAACAGTAATAAAATCAACCTAATTGCTAAATCAATACTTCAAAATAAAAAAAACCTTCTCAACCAGTTTCCATAAATCTAATATAAAATAAAGTAAATGAAACCTTATTTGAAATAAACTTCAAGAAACTTGACCTTCCAAAATCGAGAAATCCCTAAATAAATTAAAACTCAAAACCAATAAAAATCCGTAAATTTTAAAACAAGGCTAAACCTTAACGTAAATAAAACTTTAAATTCAAACAACTGTTAGTGAAAGAGAAAAAAAAATCCAACCAGAGAAATCATAAAAACCCAATAAAAACAATCGTGCCGAAATTATATTAACTAAAATATTAGCGAATAATAGTACTAAAAAAAAATAAAGATTAATACATACATAGGTTCAGTGAAACCAAGTTCTCAGTGGGCAGTTAAGGATGGGAAGAAAGGTATAAAAGTTGGGAAAGGAAAATAAAACAAAAGGATAGAGGAAAGATGAACCATGATTCCGGGTGGAGCAACCCAGAAGATGCCGGAAGGGAACACCCAATTCAAAATAGATGACATATTGTCATCGACAGCTATTGCTGGATATGGGGTCCGCAAGGCATCAACGGAATCACCCCAACAATCTGACGCGAGTGTAGAGGCGTCACTCAATTCAAATTGCTTAAACGAGCTAAGCGACTCGTAGACGAGGATATGAGTGACGCACAACCCCCATCAGGCCCAGAACCACAGCCCAATTTTCCTGTCTAACAATTGACAATCCACAACAGCTGAATAGGCGCCACTGTTGTGGTAGCGACCGCTCACAAGCAAAGAAAGAGGAGGAAAAAACTTGAAAATTACGCGAAAAGGAAATAAAATTTTAATAAATGTAATCCAAACTGAATGATCTGATAAAAATGCCATCTAAGGCCAAAGAAACAAAAAAATGGCTGAGGCAATCAAGTGCTCCCGGGAACAAGTGTCACCCCAGCCTATCAGAACATCCATTCGGAGCAAGAGAAGTTAACAAAAAATAAATGAAATTCAAATATAAGTGAAAATTAACAGAAAAAAAATGAATCAAACACAAGTTAAAACTAATGAAATTCCGGAAAATCTAAAATCAATTATTGCGCGATTAAAACTACTCAAAATAATAATATAATATAATAAAAACTATAAACTATAATATAGTAAAAACTAAAACCGAATAACCAATATTTGGGCGCCATTTGCTGCGGGACAGCTGTGAACAGCCGCCACCACAACAGAAAATTGTTGCCTGACCTGCTACCCTCGCGTAACTTTAAAGTGCCGGCTAGTCACCGGTGTCGTGGGTTATTGAGGGGCAGGCCAAGCCCTAGCTGTGTCACGCATGGATGGACATAAACACCATAGAAAAGAAGAAGAAAGAAGAAAAAACAAGCAAGGAGAAAAAAGGAACCCACACATGGCTCCACTGAACCTATATCGGTTAGCTTTAATTATACATTTCTACCACGGAAGCTGGTAAAAACGATGAAAAAATGAAAAAAACCAAGATTTACAAAGAAAATAATAACAAATATATTATATCATAAAAACAATCAAGAAAATAATTCAAATTCAAAATTAAAACTTATCGATATCAATAACTAGTAATTTACTAAATAAAAATTCAAAATTCAACTGAATTAAACTATACGAATTAAAATTTTAAAAAATCGTATAAATGCAATTAACAAAAAACTAACATAAATTCTCAAATAAAAAAAAATTTCACCTAAAGCATATACAAATGCACATCGATAAAATATTATTCGTAGTGTAGAATATACAACAAAAAAAAAAACAAAAAAAAAAACACTGTAAAATAATATTTCAAACGTGATAAAACTTAAAATTCCAATGTTTTTCATAAATAATAAAAGTCAATCAGATAACTTACGTGAATCCGGACGACAGTACCGTTGTTGGGACCCTGTAAGCCTTTCAAGTTAGTTATTTCATTCAAATTTCATTCAATATAAAATTTAGAGTAAATTAAGGATTAATTTTGATTGCCAACTAAACTCTTAGATTAAATATATTTTTACACCATTTTCTTCGCTCTTATTCTTCATTTTTCACTCAGTTTCCGCAGTCGAACCACTTGTTACATCTACAGATGCCAATGTCAAAACTTGCACGCATATCTGTTACTATCTAGAAAGTATCACAAACACCACAAATTCCTCTTGCTTCTCCAAACATAATGATATGCCACTTGCCTGCACAAACTATAATATGCGTTCACTGTCCACCTACAATAATCCATCATCTATCCAAATCTCACGCCGTCAGCTTCATCATCTTGTTCCACACCTTCTTCATAATCTTCGTCATCATTATCAAAATCAGCCTCTTCCTACTTCGACCATACTTGTATATTGTTCACTGTCGTCGGAGCTAGTATCACTCTCATCAATTTCGTCACTATTAACTGATACGTCAAAAATCATCACTATCAGACGACGAAATGATTGTATCATTGTTTTTTTTTTCGTTAGATATTCCTGTTTCTTTCTCACAATTGGAAAATTTCAGGACATCTAAAAAACACATTCGCGTTACTAATTATGGCAAGATAATATTCGTGTTTTAATTTTTCTTTTAAATTGAGCCGACAAAATTTCTTAACATCAGTGGGGCCTGAAATCTTCACGGCAAAACCCTACGGCAGCAGCCGCGGCTGCCGCCATGAATCAAAGCTCCAACCTGACTGCCGAGCAGTCAGCCTTTCCATCTCAGCGATCCGCCACGTACCGTCGCTGACCAGCCGTTATCACCTGTCCAACCACTGCACAACACACGCAGCCAGCACACAACATTTCTAGTTTCGCTGGCCTTATAACGCAGCTGATTCAAGTACTACTGCAAATCAGCTGCGCTCAGGCCAGTGAACCCAATGCAATGCAATGCAACATTCAACAATCAAACGCATATACATAGCCTGTTTTTGCAAGCCATGCAATGCACTTGACTATCGAATGCAGCATTGCATTCGCAATATTTGTATGGGTGTGTGCGTGTGGTGGCGGCAAGGCTGTTCCGTAACAATGTGAAACGAAAAACTACTGGTTATCCCTCATCGATGTTCTTTAATAATATCACATCTTCCTCTCCTTATGAGATTTGTGATTTATTTGCAGATTGTTTCCAGACTGTTTTTAATGCATCAGACCCACCAAACTCACACATTTCTTACTCTCATTCCGCTCCAACAGCTTTGGTCAGCCACTTAGAAATTTCACGTGATGAAATACATAAAGTTATTTTGGAGCTCAACTACAACAAAGGCCCTGGACCCGATCTAATTCCTCCAACTTTCTTGCGAAAGTGTGTAGAGCAGCTTGTAACTCCCTTGCATATTTTTTTCAACAGATCACTTTCGTCTGGAGTTTTTCCATCCTGTTCGAAACTTTCGTATGTCACACCCATCTTCGAAAATGGTGATAGTCGCTGTATCGAAAATTACAGGGGCATTGCCATTTTATCTTCAATTCCGAAACTTTTTGAATAGATTGTCTACGATAAACTTTCTCCACTTGTAGACTCCCGTCTGAACGAGTAGCAACATGGTTTTAGAAAAGGTCGCTCAACTACCACGAATTTGACAGTTCTAATCTCAGACGTTAAAATGGAGATAGGATACCAAATTGACGCAGTCTATACAGACTTTAGTAAAGCTTTTGACAGAGTTGATCACCCTATTTTAATTTTAAAGCTTTTGAAATTTGGACTTGCCGGATCTTTGCATAGCTGGCTAACTTCTTACCTTCGCAATCGAACACAATTGGTAAAATTTCAAGGAGTTTTATCAAAATATATATCTGTTACCTCCGGTGTATCAAAAACTAGCCATCTTGGCCCACTCCTTATTAATATATTTATTTCTGACCTATCTGACGTCTTAGAAAATATACCTCATCTACTTTATGCCGACTATCTCAAAGTTTATCACATCATTAAATCTAAATCCGATGCACACTTTCTCCAATCTAAACTTAATTCACTTGATCATTGGTGCAATGAAAATAAGCTCTCTTTCAACATTGCTAAGTGTCAGGTTATTAGTTTCTCCCGAAAATGCACGGTCTCACATAACACATACTTCCTTGGCAATAATTTGTAAGGCCGAGTTGAAAACGTTGTTGACCTTGGTGTTATCTTAGACGAGAAACTCCGCTTTACCTTGCATTACGGTAAAATAATTTCCCGTGCAAACAAACAGCTAGGATTCATCAAAAGACGTTCCAAGGAATTTCGTAACCTGTGGGTCACAAAATCCTTATACATCTCAATTGTACGCCCCATTCTCGAATATGCCTCTATTTGCTAAAATCCGGCTTTTAAAACCCACAGTAACAGACTCGAATCCATACAAAAACAGTTCTTGCTTTTCGCATTGAGAGAACTATACCATCCTGACGATTTCAATACTCTTCCTCCTTATGAGTTTCGACTGGGTCATCTAAACTTATTGACACTTGCATCAAGAAGAAAAATGATTTCGACCTGCTTCACATTCGACGTCATTAGAGGCGTTATCAAAGTTGAATTCCTAAATAGTAAAATTGTATTAAATAACCCTGTAAGGAACACCAGGTCCTCTCGTTTACTTAAAGAATATCCACATTCCACTATTTACCCAGCTAATGAGCCGGAAAATAGATGCTGCAGAATATTTAACAGTATAAGTTTTCTGTATTCCCCTACGATCTCCAAATTCTCCTTCAAATCCTTCCTTTTCCAAGCCATCCATAACCCCTTATCTTAAGCTATATGTCAATGTTTTATTTGTTTGTTATTTGTCAATTGTTATTGATTTATTTATTAATTATTTAATTTATTTAATTTTTCGTTTACACATATTTATTTCAAATATTTTCTTGTATTGTTTATACCTTGTTTGGCTAATAAATAAAATAAAATAACAATTTCAACTCGCTTTTTGAATAATTTGGACAAGGCTAATTTTTTTTTATTTTAATGACAAAACAAAGCTTAAAGAATTCTTATTTTATCATAAAAGTTTTAAAATTGGATGGCCAGTAATTTAAGAGGTAGGTGCATTTCAATACATACAAGTCGCCGTAGTACCCAGAGCTTGCTAACGACAGCTAGTTGGCTCAAAAACAAAAAATGATATTGAAATGTAGCGACTTCACCACACACTGACATCGTGTACTAGACACCTATCTGTCGCCGACAATACTTAGGCGAGAAAAACGTATCTTCGTCTCCGCGACAATGACTCACTCCTCCGTCGTTCGTCGTCCTGTGAGTATTGCGAGTATTGTGTGTATTGCGAGTATCGATGTTAAAACGTATATTTTGTATAGAATAAATAAATCGTGTTGTTAAGTTTAATGACTGTATTTCACTAAAAGGTAGGATCTTTAAAACCCTACAGAAATAGGATTAGTAGCGCCATCTCTTAGTTGAACAAGGTTTTATTTTTTCATAAAAACCGATTGAATATATATGATGCCTATTTAATATATTTGGTGCCAAGCCATTTTGAATTTTCCGTTTTTTTTTTTGAGTTATTGCGCAGCGTTTACAGTGACGATTACTTTCGTTGATAAGTTAAAGAGTTTAAATTGTGTGCATTATGTCTCCGTGCGGCTGTCAATGTTTCAATCCTTTTGATTTCAAATTTCATCGGAAGGTTAAAGATCTAAGAAAAATTCCAAGAACATAGGCAGAAAAGTGGAGGTATTAATCTTTTATGAACGTTTGTGAAAAAAATGGTCGTAGAAACCAGTGGCGGCTCGTCAGGGGCGGCAAGGTCGGCCCGGCCGTACCAAGAAAATTACCGTAAGCAGGAAATTATTATCAAAGATAAAAAAGGATAAATATTTAATTCTAAGCACTTAACTATTACACGTTTCTTCCTCTTACCTATATTCACCTCATCCAATCTTTAGTTTTTCATTAGCCAAATATACAGTACTGGACTACAAATGAAATAAAATTGAAGCAGCATAATGTACCTAAACGAATAATAGTCCGTTAGTGTTGATCTGGTTTGATCTAAGTCACATTTCAATCCTAGTTGATATACGCAACATAATACGACGGCCGGTCAATAGTCCTAATTTAAATCATTTCATACAAGCATATGTACACATGAGTACAATGCATCATCCACCCACCAAAACGGCGGCCGCATTATCATACCCAGCAAACATACGTACATAGCAAGCACAAGCGAGAATCAAGAAAAGCAACGACGGCTGATTGCGGCCAAAGAAAATTTGCCGTACCCAAGCACAGTCTTGGTCACTCAAAACTTTTCAGATAGCCTCTATGCGAATCTTCTTTTCCATACTAACCATTTTTTGGGTGTTTCGAGTCGAATTTCACACCCCGTGCACAGATAAGAGAATACAAGAGACTCGGCGGCCAGCCGCGTTCAGGTGGAATATGAATAAATAGCAATGGAAATAGATTTTTTTAATCGTATTGTACTGGGATGTACGAGTTTGAAGTGTTTTGATAGTAGAACGGTGGTGGTCTTTTGTGTTATATTGTGATTTAATTAATTAAATAAATTAATTCTGTGTTTTGCTCAGAAGAGTGTGTTTTTCGTAGTTGTTTTTATGGTTGCTTTTGGTAGTTGTTTTTAATTGCTAGATTTGATAAAAATTTGAATTAAAATTTCTTTGAAGATATTTATAATTGTGAAGTGCGCTTTCAACTTTGAAACGAATAAAGTCTTACAATAGATTTACTATGACTCAATCGCGTTTGAATAATTTATCGTTATTAGCAATTGAACGAAAATTGGTTAAAGAATTAATGAAAAGTGATAGTTTTAACGATAAAATAATCGATGATTTCGCGGTAACTAAAAACCGTAGAATTGATTTATTTTATAGAAATTGAATAAAAATATCCATTGCTTTTTATATGCTTTTAGTAACCAGCTTCAACGTTTGTTTGTTAATCTTGAAGATTTATTTTATGTGAACTAGTTTGTAATGCAGTTCTCTTTTTAATATTCTATGGGTAATGCTTGGGATTTGTGTACGTATTTATTCATTTATTTATATTTTAAAGAAAAAGCTTATTTATAATTGAATAATCTTAAGTTATATTTATGAATTACAATGCTTTATTTTATACAATTCCTTCCATCCATTCAACCATCCTCTTAGTCACAGTTCATACTTGGCATGCTCTAATGCTCTTTATTGTTTTCATTTTTATCAATCCTTCCAATATCCTCGTGGCCATTCCCTTCCCTTGCTGGCGAGAATGCTCTAGACCTCCTCGTGGTTCTTGCAGGACAATTTAATTTTTTGGTTTCGCACGAAGATTAGATATTTATTTTGTGTACAGAAATACATACATGCTCACTAATTTCTTTACAACACGCACCAAAAAATTAATTTGACAGATTAGAGCTTTCTTTTCGGCCGACCCGAAAATTTGTGTCACGAGCCGCCACTGGTAGAAACACCTCCAGTAATAAATAAAAGATCTAGTTTAAAAAACGAGAATAAAATTGTAAAAATTGTGAAATAAGTTCATTTTCCATAAACAAGTAGTTTTTTTTCCAATAAGTCAATTAGCATTAGCAATTTTTAATATTTGTTCTTCTTTATGTGAGTGATATATAATAGTTTTACTACAAATGTTTTGTTTTCACACTCACTAGCTATCTTAATCAAGCTCGTGGTACCACGCTTTATATGACTTATGTATGTGTATTGAAATTCACTTACTTCTTAAACTACTGACCACCCCATTCTTAAACTTTTATGTTAAAATAAGAATATTTAAGCTTTGTTTTGTTATAAAAATGAACAAAATTAGCTTGGTGTAAGTTATTCAAAAAACGAGTTGGAGTTCACACAAAATTTTGACTTCGGGTTTTCAAATCTAATTGAAAAATTAAAAAGGAACAGTTAGTTTTCTACACCAATCAGCAGTTTTGATGTTTTCAAATTGATTTTTGAATCCTAGAATCCGCTTCCAAAAGACCCTTTCATCAATTTCATACATTTTTTAGAAGCCCATAACTCGGCAGCTAACCCTCATAGAAATCAAAAATTGTGTATCCATATTCTTATCTTCTAGAAGTACCATTATGCGCAATATTAACGAAATCCAGAGCCTCGATTTTTTTTCCTTGTCCGCTTCACGTGAAATGCCCCATTTACAATAAAATAAGCAACCGAGGCTTAAATTTTCTGAGTTTTGGAGATTTTTCGGATGGCAACCTCATATATAGTTTAATCGCTGAAACTTTCGATGATATCCTTGGAAGAAAACGAAGTTCAATAGATAGATTGATTAAGCACGAGCATATTATGGTCGACTTATTCCTGCTGATATGATGCGACAAAGAAGTGTACTACGTCTTCATACAGTTTTAAGTCACTCAAAGATAATTTCTTCGAAAACCAGTTTTCTTGCGGTTCTGATGCGCTAGGCTTTTTTTGTATCAATATTCTTTAAATAAAAGTTTCATCAGGCGTTAGTAATTTTGTAATTTTTATAAAATCTTCATCATTAATTGAATTTATATTATAGACAGAAAAATGGAAAATATTTGACAAAATTTTTACATCATCAGGTAATCTATATTCAATTCTTCTATTAAGTTTTTAATATATGTTATGTAAGTCTACCTTATACTTTTCTCATCTGATTTTGAGATTAAAGATTATATGATTATATTTAAATCCCAATAGGCATTTTAATCATATAATTCTACAGTTTCAGATAAAACGTCAATTGCTGTTTGGATACACAATTTTTTTTAAACCTTAATTAAATTCAATAGATTCAATTTTAATCATTAGTGCATCCTTTGAATTAGGTTCAATAAATAAACGAGATATAAAAGGTTAATTTCATTGTTATACTCTTGATAAATCATTTTTGCTAAATAACATTCTTCTGATGTTTGGACAATACTGAAGTGGCTTTTTAGCTCTAACTACTGCCTAGTGATCCTTAATATTGATTCCTTTGCTGGAAACTATTTTAAGGATATTCAACATACTAATTCTGCATATACAGAAACGTATAAGTTTCAACCACTTGAGTTAAGACCAGTGGCGGCTCGAGGGAATCATTGTGAGTGGGGCTAGCCTAAAAGGACCAGTACTTGCTTTTATTGGAAATTCTAAACAGTTTTTAAGTTCCATTCCACCAAATATATGTGGAGACGAAGAGAGAGCTGCGACCGAGAGCGTGGCGCGTAGATGCAAACGGCAGGACTTGAGCATTGCGGTGTCAAACCTGCAAATAGAGCGCATTGACTGCACAGCCCTCACAAAGGAAAGACGTATTACTCTACATCTGTGAATATACAATAAATACTTCTGAATAAACACTTTTGAATAAGCAGTTTTGAGTTAGAATCTTATACGTATTAATCATTTGTCCCACATTTTGGGGGCTCAACCGGGACAGTTTTTCGTAAGAGACGAGATAAATGCGACGGTCTAATTTGTGAAAGAAAACAACTCCTAGATAGACGAAAGACGGGGACAAATCGCTACGTGCTGTGCAGTGTAGTCATAAGTAGGAAGGTGAAAGAAATTACGACGAAAACGACGAATGGTGAAATTTCCATAGTTTGTGAGTGTGTTTAGAAAAGATAGCGTGGAAAAACGTGTCTTGTAAACGACGATAGATGTGATTTTTCTCGAAAAACGACGACGACGCGAGGTGAAATCTGTTGTATGTGCGATTGTGTTTGTCTGGTAAACGCCAACACTTTTACGTGCGACGTGCGTCTGCGCCGGGTTTTGCAAACGAAAAAGGATGTGAAAAGACTTGTCTAGCAAACGACGACCGGTGTGCCTTTTAGACAAAAATATAAACAGTGAACATTTAAAATGTCGTCCCTTCAGCAAATTCCGAGTGTTAGTGCCAAAATTTCATCGGCTCCACTGAAGGCAATAAAACTTTTCCACAAAGTGGTATATGAAGAAGAAGACGATCGTTTGAATAGAAAACGACTGCGGGCATTTACGGGATTCGAATTTGTTACGGGATCATCGGAATACCGAGAAAAGATCGATTTCCTGAAGGAACATTTTAGTGAGGGAGACCTAGCCTAGCCGCCGTTTGTAATTTACTATGCGTTGATTTCACGGGTAGTGTGAGTGAAATGTCAGAGCGGATTTGTGATGTGCTTTCAGATTTCTCAAAGTTGAGAAGTTATGACAAAAATGACGACGAGAAAGACGAAGGTGATGAAAAAGAAAGCATTCAAAACGAACAGTGTCGCAATGAAGACAATGTAAGTGTTTTAAGTGATTCGATGTCGTAATTGAGTTGTAGTAGTAGAGCGATCGGCCGAAAATTTGCGTTAAGTTTTTGTGACACAGACATTTAACCCGTTTAATGGAAAAGACAATTATCCGGTGAAATGTTGGGCCGACGAAATTGAAGAAACGGCAACGTTATTTGGATGGTCAGAAACGGAGAAACTAGTGGTGGCGAAAAGATCGTTGGAAGGTATCGCGAAGAAATACGTACAAGGCGAAAGAACGTTACGAACATGGCAAATGTTAAAAAGAGCACTATGTGAGGAATTCGGAGAGAAAATTATTTCAGGAGGGTAATGAATCATGCTTAGAGTACTTTCTGAATATGAAGGAAATAGCCAGTAGAGGAGAAGTTGAAGAAGCGGCAATCATACAATATGTAATTGATGGAATCAACGATCAACCACGAAATAAGATGCTGTTATATGGCGCTATCGGCTTGAAAGATTTTCAAGCGAAGTTGTTGAACTATGAAAAATGTCAACAGAAGCAGTCATATGAAGAATCAAAACGATTACCAAAAACTTCAGCAACAACAGCAGTGACAAATTTAAAAAAATCACGATGCTTTAATTGCGGAGCCACTGGGCACAAATCAGTCGACTGTGCTCATAAGTCCAATGGCATGAAATGTTTCGATTGTGGAAAGCATGGTCATCGCGCTTCTGAATGTAAAAATAAAAAAACAAGACAGCAAGGACGTAAGCCATTTAGATGGTAATGTCAACAGCACAATGACTAAAGACCTTATATTCGAAGGAGTAGTTATGAATGCTCTGGTCAACACGGGGTCCCAAATTAACATAGTTTCCGAAGAAAAGTTAAAGTCAATTCATGTTCCGGTCATACAGCGCACTGATGTAGTTTTAACAGGCTTTGGACGAAATTATGTGTCAACAAAAGGTACATTCGAAGCGAACATCAAATAAGGCGAAGATGAGTACACTATGCGCTTTTATGTAGTATCAGACGATATTCTCTCATTTGACGTTATACTTGGCAGTGAATTTTTAAAGCAAGCGATACTTATTCTGAACAATACTGGAATGCAATACGGTGGCAGTGAATTTTTAAAGCAAGCGATACTTATTCTGAACAATACTGAACAATACTGGAGAGCAAAAAATTGGTTCCCGAAGCATTTTTGATGAACATCAATGTTCACGACGACGACGAGCTAAATATTGGTGAAACAGTAGCAAGTCATGAAAAGAAAGTGGCGGAGGAAATTTTCGCCAACTATGTTCCTAATAAGACCAAAGAAACTAATGTGAAAATGACAATAGTCGTGAAGGATTCTAGTCCAAGACGACTTCCAGCGAAATAACGAGAAATTGTGGATAATCAGGTTGCGGAATGGGTACAGAAAGGCATTGCTGAACCATCATCATCAGAGTACTCGAGTCAGGTGCAAGTTGCCTGGAAAAAAGATGGCTCTCCACGAGTAGTGATCGATTATCGGCGTATCAACAGAATCATCGAAAAAGATAGGTTTCCGTTACCATTGATAGAAGACATTCTTGACAAGCTGCGAAATGCTTATGTCTTCAGCACGTTGGACTTAAAAGATGGTTTCTTTCACGTCGAAGTAGAGAAAAACAGCAGAAAATATACATCGTTCGTGACGCATAAAGGTCAATATCAGTTTAGACGCGTTCCATTTGGGCTGAGCAACTCTCCGTCAGTGTCCCAGCGATTCATAAACAGTATATTCTGGGAACTGTCTAATCAAGGGGTAGCGTTTCCATACATGGATGATATAATTATCCCCGCGAAAGACGAACAAGAGGGAATACTAAAATTGAAAATCGTCCTTGAAGTTGCGAAAGATTATGGTTTAATTATCAATAAAAAGAAGTGCCAATTTTTGGAAAGAAAAATAGAGTTTCTTGGGCACATTGTCGAAAATGGATGCATATCACTCTCTCCATTGAAAACAAAAGCTGTCAGACGATACCCAGAATTAAAGAATGCTAAGAACGTGCAAAGCTTCTTGGGATTATCAGGGTACTTCCGAAAATTTATCCCTGGGTACTCCACTACTGCTAAACCGCTTAGCAACTTGCTTCGAAGCAGCGCGAAATTTGAATTTGGAGAACTACAACAACAATCTTTCAACACACTGAAGCGGATATTGTCGGAACAACCTGTACTGCAGATTTACGACCCCAGCCTTGAGACGGAGCTTCACACAGATGCCAGCCAAAATGGATATGGAGCAGTATTGCTGCAGAAGTCATCAGAAGACAATCGATTCCATCCGACGTATTAAATGAGCAAGAAGACTACACCACAAGAAGAAAAACTGTCATCGTACGAATTAGAGGTTTAAGCCGTTGTCAATGCACTCCGCAAATTCAGAGTGTATTTGTTGAGTATACCGTTTAAAGTTATAATTGATTGCTTAGCGTTTGAACAGACCATGAAAAAGAAGGACATCATACCAAAAATAGCACGATGGGCTATGTTCCTTGAAGAATTTAAATATACTCTTGAGCACCGACCTGGATCAAAACTTCCACATGTTGACGCACTTAGTCGACATTCGATGATGACGATTGAAGCAGGAATTGAAACCCAGTTAAAGAAAGCACAAGACGAAGATGCAGGCATAAGGGCGATCAAGGAAATGTTAAGGAATGGAGTATTTGAAGACTTTGTCTTACGTGGTGAAATACTATTAAAATTTGTAGATGGATAAGAAGTTTTTGTCGTACCGAAAGCCATGCAGAAGGATATTATTCGACGAATTCACGAGAAAGGTCATTATTCACTCGCCAGAACCGAACGAGATGTTAAACAACATTACTACATTCCGAAGTTGGCAGAACGAGTAAAGCGAGTTGTAGAAAATTGCGTTCCTTGCATACTTGTATATCGTAAAGCGGGAAAGTCCGAAGGATTTCTGCACCCATTGGATAAAGGAAATATACCGCTGTACACCTATCATATGGGTCCACTGGAATCGACTCATAAAAACTATAAACATATCTTGGTGATAATAGATAGTTTCATTAAGTACACTTGGCTCTATCCGACGAAGTCCACTACATCAGCTGAAGTAAAAGCAAGGCTTGATCTACAGAAAAGCGTATTTGGGAATCCGTTACAAATAATAACAGACCGCGGATCAGCCTTTACGTCCATTGAATTTGAGAAATATTGCGAAAGGGAAAATATACGTCATCTGCTTATAACGACTGGATTACCTAGCGCAAATTGTCAAGTGGAGCGGATGAATAGCGCGATAGCGTCTATTTTAGTGAAGTTAGCGGTGGATAAACCTACGAAGTAGTCCGAGTATGTTCCGTATGTGCAGCTGGCGACCAACTCGACTTTTAATAGAAGCATCGGCATGACACCGTTTGAATTGTTAGTAGGTATACTAATTCGTACCAGACATAGTGCCGACGTTATCGAAGCACTCGAAAAGAAATAATTTCAACATTCCACAATGATCGAGAGCAGAATCGGGAATATGATAAACGTCAAATTTCCAAAGTTCAGCACGAAAACGCTAAAACGTACAATCGATGCCGAAAGATTCCTCAACGTTACCAACAAGGCGACATCGTGGCTATTAAACGAACCCAATTTGGACCGGGTTTGAAGATCAAGGCGAAGTACTAGGGTCCATATAAGATCGTCAAAGTCAAAGGGAACGACACGTATGACGTAGTAAAACAGGGCATTCATGACGGGCCAAAGACGACAACTAGCTGCGCTGAATATTTAAAACGATGGGCGAAATACGAATCTTCTTCATCCGAGTCGGATGAATCTCAGGACGGCCGAGTTATGGAGACGAAGAGAGAGCTGCGACCGAGAGCGTGGCGCGCAGACGCAAACGGCAGGACTTGAGTCATCGCGGTGCCGGACCGGCAAATAGAGCGCATTGACTGCACAGCCCTCACGAAGGAGAGACGTAATACTCTACATCTATGAACATACAATAAATACTTCTGAATAAACACATTTGAATAAGCAGTTTTCAGTTAGAATCTTATACGTGTTAATCATTTGTCCCATATATATATATATAAATATATATATATATATATATATATATATATATATATATATATATATATATATATATATATATATATATATATATATACATATATATTTATATTTATAATTATATAAATATATATATATATATATATATATATATATATATATATATATATATACATATATATATGTATATGTATATTTATAAATATATATATATATATATATATATATATATATATATGTTTATATATAAATATATGTATATATATATATATATATATATATATATATATTTATATATGTTTATATATATATATATATATATAATATATATATATATATATATATATATATATATATTTATATATGTATATATATATATAAATATATATATAGATATGTATATATATATATATATATATATATATATATATATATATATATATATATATATATATATATATATATATATATATATATATATATATATATATATATATATATATATATATATATGTATATCAGTGGCGAAGCGTTCCTACAACCCGATTCCTTCCGGCTTCCCATT
>CANBKX010000430.1:0-13227 GCA_947369275.1 Nemotelus nigrinus
GAAATATACAGCCAGTGTGACGAGTTGCAGTTGAAATTTGCATCGGAAGTAGAGGAGCAGTTGAGAGAAGCGTTAAGCAAACAGCGGGCAGTAGAGCAGCAGGTAGCAGATAAAATGGCATCGGAGCAAAAGGAGTCATTCAGGATAAAGGAACTGGACAAGAAGGAAAAGCGCTTATGGAAACCGGAGCACAGGAGTTGGAGCCGCAGTTTGAGAATATAAAACTCCCTCGTATCTCTCTACCAAAGTTCCATGGCAACTATGACTCGTGGATTTCTTTCCGTGATTTATTTAGATCGCTCATCCACAATCGTCCGAACATGTCGAAGGTGCAAAAACTTCACTATTTGAAGTGTAGTCTATCTGGGGAGGCTGAAGGTCTGTTGCGACAGTATGCAATCACTGAAGCGAACTACGACATTGCTTGGCGAGTCCTAAACGATAGGTACGACAATGTGAATGTTTTGTTGAGCACGCAGTTTAAACGCTTGTTTTCGACAGCAAATGCTAATGAGTCAGCATCCTCGCTAAAATCTTTACTCGATAAAGCGATGGAGTGTATTCAAGCCATTGAAAACATGGGTGTAGAAAATTTGTGGCATGCCACGTTGGTGCATATTATAATACAAAGATTACCTCCATCTACAAGACAACAGTGGGAACAAGAGCATGTACAGAGGACCACACTTCCCTCATTGAATGATGTATCTGAATTTTTGCAACGTAGATTTAGGGCATTGGAAGCTGCGGGAATAGACCGTATACGAGTTCCCAGAAAAACAAGTATGTTTCAACCCCAAAACTTGCAGAACTATGCAACTCAAATGGCTCAAAGTTGTGTAGTTTGTAGAGCAGGCCATCACATTCGACAGTGTCCCTCCTTTAGTGAAATGAATTACGAGTCAAAGTTCGAAACTGTTAAACAGAACAGGCTTTGTATTAATTGCTTGACGAAAGAATACATAATTGCAAATTGTCCAAGTAGTAGTAGATGCGCAAAGTGCAGAAAATCCCATCATACTCTTCTGCATAGAGAGACAGCGGCAACAAATGTGGTAACTTCCGGCCCACTGAGCGTCGATGCAGCAGAGTTTGCATCTAGTCGTGCACCAGCATCAAATGTTGCTCTGAACGAAGCTGAAATACAAACACTGAGTGCTGTTGCATCAAAGCAAGTTCTCTTAGCAACAGCATTAGTGACAGTACAAACTCCAAGTGGTTGCGCAAACTTAAGGGCATTATTGGACCAAGGCTCTCAAGCATCGTTCATTAGTGAGAATGCCATCCAACAGCTAAATGTAAAACGAATGTACACAAATACTACTATTAGCGGTATTGGCAGAACAAATAATACTTCGACGAAAGGAATCGTACGCTTAATGTTAAATCTTTGTTATAAACAATCTTTGGAAATAGAAGCCTAAATTTTAGATCAATTGACAAATCTAATACCCACATGGAAAGTTTCTACGGATGTACAAAATCAATTGAAAACCTTCAATTTAGCTGATCCCAATTTCGACAAACCGGGAAGGATTGATTTACTGCTGGGAGCGGATGTTTATGCTCAAGTTATATCAGGCGATATTCATAAACTTCCGATGGGACCAATTGTCCAAAGAACCAGCCTAGGATGGATTGTTTCAGGAGCCGTGCACACTCAACCGCAACGTACTCTTCAAAGTTTTAAATTGGAAGTAAATCATCATGACGATTTATGTAATGAACTTAGGAAATTTTGGGAATTGGAGGAAGTCAATGTATCTCAGCAACAAACGAAAGAAGATCAGCTTTGTGAAGAGTTCTGCTTGAAAAATACTTATCGTGATCCAGATGGTAGATATGTTACTCGTCTGCCATTTAAAGATGGTTTTAACCGACACATGTTAGGTGAATCGAGAAATAGTGCGCTTTCCAGCTTAATGTCGTTAGAAAGAAAGTTTGCAAAGAATCCAGAATTGTACACGGAATATTCAAAGTGCATTCGGGAATATTCGGAGTTGAATCATATGCGTGAAGTTGGTGACAGTATTGAATTACAAGTTGACAATAACGGAGTTGCTAAATGCAAAAGTAATTACCTCCCTCATCATGTGGTATACAAAGAAAGCAGCAGTACACGAGCTCGAGTTGTTTTTGATGCATCGCGAAAAACAAGTAATGGAATTTCTCTTAATGAAGCACTCTATGCTGGTCCTTCTCTTCAAACAGAAAGCTCGTGCGCGTCATAGCTGTGTTCCTCGATTGGTCTCGTATATTTCTATTTTTTTCGACTGATTTATCTGTGTTTAACTGAAAATTTTCATAGTCAAGTGCGTGCTCATTGATTGTGTCCTCATTTCATTTGCATCTTTTGTGATCTTCGTCTGGTGTCATCGGGAATCATCAAACACTTGTGTCTCTTTGTTTGAAATTTTTCTTCACCCGAAAAACTTAAAACTTGCAGTGAATGTTTCCAGTTCCGTTGTGTGCTTTGATAGTGTACCGAGCTTGACAATTTTGCATATCTCTTGGCGCTATTCACCCGAAAAACATAAATCTTAGTAGTGAATGTGCCCAGCTCCGTTTTGTGCTTTGATTACTCACCGAGCTTGATAAATTTGCATATCTCTTGGCGCACCGACTTTTTACAAGCTCTTGGCTGCTCAATTACTTTCTGCTTTTATAAGCTTTTATAGCACCGTCAAGCATACTGTTCGGCTTGATAAACGAAAATGGAAGCAGGCAGCTCCGCCTCTCAATGCCCCGTGGCCTGTGGGTATTGCGATAAGCCAATAGAAAGCAAGTCGTTCGCATGCGATGGAATCTGCGGGAGGTCGTTTCATTTTGCTTGCGTCAAATCAGCACGGAGACCGCAGGCATCTTCGACATTTTCCTGTCAGGAGTGCAGCGAAATAAAGCCGTGTCACGTCTTGAGGTTGCTTAATTTAACTAACGCTAACATCCAACAAGTATGTACTACCAGCGAAGCTCTAAAGGATGATAGCTCCACCATCGCTAGCCTAGTACACGGCATATCTTCTGCTCTCTCACCGTTTTTCGAAACTTTGACTGACATCAGGTCGCATCTGGACGACATAAGATACATTAAAGACAGCATCTCTAGTTTGAATGATAAGTACGACGCTATTCTTGGTAGAATTAAGAATCTAGAATGCAAAACTGGTCTGTTGAATGAATCAATAATAGATTTGCAACCGCTGGAACAAGCGAATGTACAGGTTTTGCCACCCACATCTGATAATCACCTACAGTCACTTAATGACAAAGTTGATAGGATCTTTTCGACTCTGAGTGGCTGCGCTACGTCATCTTTAAACATTGCTCGCCGCACTTCTAGTTGCCAGACTGACGTTTTAGAGAATCCTCACGGCGCTCGTGAAAATACTAAACCCAGGAATTCTTCCTCCTGTCAGGCTGATAGCTTAGACCATAGCAGCCCAATCACAGGTCGCCATAACGCTCGCCATAAACAATTTTTTGTTTGATTATATTTGTTCAAGTACTTAACGCCACTCATCATTTATGTGACCTATTAGATGGAAAAGATGAACTCATCCTCATGGGTGACTTCAACCTACCCAGAATTACTTGGAACTTATCTGACGACGGCTTCACATTAGCCCCAACCTTTTCTCCTGGTAATGGCCCATACGCCGAGGAGTTCATAAACGCAATGCTTGCGTGCGGCTTAAACCAAGTAAACAGCATTTTGAACAGTCATGGAAGATTATTGGATCTAGTTTTTACTTCAAACGCCTACCCGTCCGAGGCCAAGCACTGTCCATCATCTCTCTGCGATTCAACACATCATGAACCAGTTCTAATCATCTACGAAATCAATACATCTCTAAGCACTCCTTTACATAACTCACCGTGTCAATTTAACTTTAAGAAAGTCGACTTGGATGTACTAAATGATCTCATCGCAGGGTGTGATTGGTCCACTGTGTTGTTAGAAAAAGACATTAATAAGGCAGTGTACAATTTTCATTCAATTCTTTTTGGATGCTTTACCCAGTTTGTACCAGTCTCTTTTCCTAACAATTGCAATAAAGTTCCATGGAAAACGAAGGCAATACGCCATATAAAAAATTTAAAATCTAAAGCTTGGAAAAGATATTGCTCGTCTCGTTCTGTTTCTGACTTTTTGGTTTTTGTAGAGTTGAAAAATATTTATCACTCCGAGGTCGAAAGTTCTTACCAAATTCACCTTAGAAATCTTAATTCTACTTTTCAACAGCAGTCTAGAAGGTTTTGGAATTTTATTAATTCCAAGAGATACCATGATGGGTATCCCACCACGTTTAACTCAGACGACATGGCCATTTCCGATCCATTAACTATTAGCAATATTTTCGCTAATCATTTCCGTACCGCATATAATACGGAGCCTTCTACTAATAGTAATAATTATAATGACAACTTGACAATGATCCCAACTTCTTCTTTGGGAATGAAAGACTTGTTTATAGACGAAGATACCATTTTAACGTTTTCTAGAAAGTTGGACAATAATTTAACACCAGGCCCTGACGGCATTCCTAGCGCTATCTTAAAATATTGTATCTCCTCCCTGTCTCCTATCCTTGCCTACCTATTTAACCTTTCTCTGTCGCTCGGTATTTTTCCAAGTGGTTGGAAATTCGCAATTGTTACACCTATTCATAAAAAAGGCGATATAAATGTTGTAGGCAATTATCGTCCCATCGCAAAACTTCCATGTGTTGCTAAACTATTTGAAGCGATAATCAGCAATGTTGTGGCGTTTCATACTAAATCCATATTATCTCCTTTCCAACATGGTTTCTTGAAAGGCAAATCCACAACTACCAACCTGCTTGAGTTTTCCAACATTGTTATCCCTTCAATCGAGGCAGGATTTCAGGTAGACTGTATTTACACTGACTTCACGAAGGCTTTTGATAAGCTGGATCATTCCATTTTATTGTGTAAATTGTCCTCGTTTAACTTTCCTCAGCTATTTATTTCCTGGATAGCATCTTATTTGGAATGTCGTACCCAATGCGTATCCTTCCGTGGCGCCCTATCGTCTGAAATTGCTGTCTTATCTGGTGTTCCTCAAGGTAGTCACTTAGGACCTCTACTTTTTCTTTTATACATAAATGACCTACCATCTGTCCTGAAACATTCATCAATTTTACTATATGCTGATGACGCCAAAATCTTTAAAAGGGTATCTAATGTTCACGACTGCTTGGAACTTCAAGCTGACCTTAATAACCTCACGACCTGGTGTGACCTTAATAAATTAGTAATTAATATTGACAAGTGTACCGTTGTTTCGTACACGCGTAAAATTAATCCGTTGAGCTTTGAATACTCTTTGAATAGTATTCCCTTAAGATATTCTGACAAAGTAATCGATTTAGGAGTACTTCTAAACAATTCTTTTACTTTTGACGATCATATTAACGCCATCTTATCAAAAGCTTCATCTTCCTTGGGTTTGTGAGGAGGCGATCCAAAGAGTTTCATGACATACATCTTACTAAGATTCTTTTTTGTGCGTTAGTAAGACCAATACTTGAATATGCGTGTATAGTTTGGGCGCCTTATCAGCAGGTTTATGTGGACCGTATCGAGTCCATTCAGAAAAAATTTCTTCGGTTTTGTTTGCGTGAATTTGCTTGGTCAGATCCTCTTCACTTGCCTCCTTACATTAATCGACTTAACTTACTGGCCATGAATACACTTAACAAGAGACGAGAAAATTTCAAAACTATCTTTGCTGCTAAGATCCTTATGGGTAACATTTCATGTGAAAACCTTTTAGGTTTATTTGGCCTCAATACCAAGGGTCACAGAATGAGACAAGTCAACATTTTATCTGTCCCTGCCTATCGGACCAACTACGCCTTTAATGAGCCCGTTTCGTGCATCAAAAGAAATTTCAACGATGATTATCATCAATTTGATTTTAATTTATCTGTATCATCTTTGAAAAAGAGCTTAGCCAAAAACAGTCCATTTTGACTGATTTGTTGTAAATTTTTAAATCTGTAAATACTACTAGTCTGTATTAGACGATATTCTTTGAAAATAAAAAAAACAAATAAAAATAGCCTCGATACCATCTTGCTAAAATGGAGGTATTTACAATTCGTATTTATAGCAGATATTGAAAAAATGTACCGCCAAATTCGTATACATCCAGAAGATTCTAATTTACAACGCATTGTTTGGCGAAATAGTCCTCAAGAAGCAATCCATGACTATTGCTTGACGACAGTTACTTTTGGTTTGATTTGTGCACCATTTTTAGCCATCCGTACTTTCAAAAAACTTGCGGAAGATTCACAGTCCTCGTTTGTCATGGCACACAGGGCAATCATGGAAGAATTTTATGTAGACGATCTTCTGTCCGGTGGACCCAGTTTGGACCTTGCCCTTGCTAAAAGAAATGAATTAAGAACGTTATTAAGCTCGGCAGGTTTTAAACTACGGAAATGGGCAGCCAATCATGAACAACTCCTGTGTGATATTCCTTTGGAGGACCGTGAAACCCTTCCAATCCTAGATATGAATCTCGATCAGGGTCTCAAAACACTTAGCATTATATGGTATCCAAATATGGACGAATTTGCATACAAGATAAACATTGATATGAATGATGATATATATACAAAACGGAAAATACTATCTGACATAGCGAGACTGTTTGATCCCCTCGGATGGATTTCCCCAGTCGTTGTCGTAGCCAAAATATTGATGCAGTCATTATGGTTAGATGGGATAACTTGGGATGAAAACGTTCCTACTGACATAGCAGGTAGATGGCACACTTTCAAATCAGATTTGGAAACTTTACAAAATATCAGAATACCTAGATGGTTAAAAAATGATACTAACGATATTATCGAATTGCATGGTTTTAGTGATGCCTCGCAGACAGCGTATGCGGCAGTCGTTTATTTCGTTACACGGACTCAAACCAACAATACATCTTCACTACTATTAGCCAAAACGAAGGTGGCACCGGTTAAAGCTATTTCAATTCCACGTTTGGAATTATGTGGAGCGCTCTTGCTGGCTAAAATTGTACATCGGATTACACAATCACTAAATTTAAACGTATCAGGGGTATATTTATGGACTGATTCAACCATCGTTTTGGCATGGTTGGCCAAGCATCCATCAACTTGGACAACTTTTGTAGCTAATCGAACTACACAGATTCATGAAGCAGTCAAGGATATTCCATGGAACTATGTACCGTCGGAGCAGAATCCAGCAGATATGGCATCACGCGGTGTTTTTCCCAAGCAACTCACCGAAAGCAAACTGTGGTGGAATGGACCTGAATGGTTGAAACAGCAAAGGGAAAATTGGCCTGTTAAACCGTCTCTGCCAGCATGCGTAACAGAAAAGAGGAAAAAATCAATCATGAGCTTATTAGCATCTCATTCAGAAACACAATTTTTGGACTTGTGGTTGGCCAAGTATTCGTCATTGACACGGCTCGTCCGAATTACCGCTTATTGCTTTCAATTCATATCATTAGTAAAGGGAAGTCGTAACATATCCTCACATTTAAGTACAAAAGAGCTTGACTTGGCTTTAAAATTTTGGATTAAATACTCGCAACAAACGGATTATCAAGCAGAAATTGAGCTTTTAAGACATAAACGGCCTATCGACAATAAATGTCATTTATTGAAATTGAACCCCTTCTTAGACGCGAACGGAATCTTGCGAGTTGGAGGTCGACTTGCAAACGCCGATCATCCTTATGACATGAAATATCCGATAATTATCTCAAAAAGGAGTAAGCTTTTACCACTCATTTGCTTGAATTACCATTTGCTTACGTTGCATGGAGGAGTGCAACTCACGTTAAACATAATTAGACAAAAATACTGGATCATTGATGGAAGAAACGTAATTCGACACTTCATACAGACAATGCGTGTGTTACAAACAAAAGGCACAAACGAGAACACAATTGATGGGTAATTTGCCAGAACAAAGAATTACTCCTTCCAGACCATTCACGCACTGTGGTGTTGATTATTGCGGGCCAGTTGATATCAAGATATCTAAAGGAAGAGGTTCACGATCATCCAAGGGTTACGTGGCAATATTTGTGTGTCTGGCTGTGATGGCAATCCACTTGGAATTAGTTGGCGATTTGTCTACACAATGTTTTTTAGCTGCTTTCCGACGCTTCGTAAGCCGACGCGGACTATGTAGCCACCTATATAGTGATTGTGGTACAAATTTCGTTGGAGCCAACAAAGAATTGAAGCAAACGATTGAACGAAACAAAACATTGGCACAGGAACTTTCTAATGAAGGCATTACTTGGCATTTTAATCCTCCGTCAGCTCCACATTTTGGTGGATTGTGGGAAGCCGGAGTCAAGCCTACAAAGCATCACTTGAGAAGAATTGTTGGGAATGCAGCGTTGACCTTCGAAGAATTTCACACAGTCCTGACCAAAATAGAAGCGTGCCTGAATTCACGACCTCTCTGCCCGCTGTCGAACGATCCTAATGATTTAAACGCCTTAACACCTGGACATTTTTTGATAGGAGCCGCGTTATTAGCAGTGCCAGAGGACAATCTCATGGACATAAAACTCAATCGATTGGATCGCTGGCAATTAACACAACGAATAACACAGAATTTTTGGAAAAGGTGGTCGACGGAATACATAACCAGACTGCAACAAAGACCCAAATGGAATCGCCGCTGCCCAAACGTCAAAATTAACGATTTGGTTTTAGTAAAAGATGATCGTTTGCCATCGTATAAATGGCCTATGGGCCGAATTGTTAAATTACACCCTGGGAAGGATGGACTAACACGAGTAGTAACAATTCGCACAGCCAACCAAGAATTAGATCGGCCCATTGCTAAAATCGCCTTGCTGCCCATAGAAAAAGCCCAACCAATAGAGCATTGAATTGAATTTATAGTATATGAATGATCGACAATAATGAATTAGATATCATGAATTATGAAATTGGAAGCTAATGAATTAGAAGCCAACATTATTACTATGTATATACTATTGAATCTTCGTTGACCAAGTAAAGTTATTTGAATTCCTTTCTCGTTATTATCATAATCCTCATCCATTTCCTATTACCATCCCCCCGGTATCACTTACAACGTTCGAGATTGGCGAGTCGGGGCGCCGCATAAATAACCCCTAGTCGCTGGATATGTCGTTTACTTGTAAGGAGGAAATGCCACAAGTAATGTCAACATATCGTATCCCTTAACAAATAAACGGATTTAAAACCATCGGATTGTTTATGACAGAACTTCGACAAGAAACCTCGGATTGGTAATTGAATATCAATATGAAAGGTTATTCAAGCTCTATTTACAGGCGTTGATTCTGATCCTGGCGGACCATCGGGGGGAGTATGTTGAAGCAACCTAAAAAGAAATTTGTTACTATCGGGTTCCGATTGTTTACTTACCTGACTATTGGATGACAGCGGACTGACTGCCATCATGAAATCTCCCAGCCATTCCAGTAAACAGCGAAATTCCAGTCAGCTGATGCCAGGCATTAATGCTGTATTCTATTATGAAATTTGACCAAGTTAATAGTAGTTTAGTAAACAGTAAAAATGTACCGAAATTTTCATCGATATAAAAGAAAGTACCAGTTAGTTGCTCGGTCTCTTTTGTTAGTAAAATTTTGGTTTGAGTCGCTACTTTTTGCATTTAGTTTGATTTTTTCGTATCTTTTTTTCGATTTGTTCGCATTATACTTTCGCATTTTTTTCACACATTTGAATTGTTTTACATAAGTGAAATTGAAAATAAATTATTGAATTGTTTCTTCGCGTTTTTCTATTCGTGAAATCGTAAGTGAAAGACAAAACAATGCAAAATGGAAAAAGGATACTAAATTGACGCAGTCTACACTGACTTCAGTAAGGCGTTTGACAGAGTTGAACATTCTACCTTGATTCTAAAGCTTCAGAAATTAGGTATTGCCGGGTCTTTACTCAGCTGGCTGACCTCCTACCTTCGCGATCGAACACAATGTGTAAAATTTCAGGGATTTTTATCGAAAAACTTTAGTGCTACCTCTGGTGTACCCCAAGGTAGCCATCTTGGCCCACTTCTTTTTAATATATTTATTTCTGACTTATCTGACGTCCTAGCAGGCATACCTCATTTACTCTATGCAGACGATCTCAAACTTTATCAGACTATTGAATCGAAATCGGATGCCCCCTTTCTCCAATCCAAGCTTAATTCACTTGATCAGTGGTGCAATATAAACAAGCTCTCTCTCAATATCAACAAATGCCAAGTTATTAGTTTTTCCAGGAAATGCACGGTCACACACAATACGTATTTTCTCGGCAATAATATGCTAACCCGAGTTGATAACATTGCTGACCTTGGTGTTATCTTAGATGAAAAACTCCGCTTCACCTTACACTTTGATAAAATGCTTTCTCGTGCGAACAAACAGCTAGGTTTCATCAAAAGACGTGCCAAAGAATTCCGTAGTCTGTGGGTCACAAGATCCTTATACACTTCACTTGTACGTCCTATTCTCGAATACGCTTGCATTAGCTGGAATCCCGCTTTTGAACCCCACAGTGACAGACTCGAGTCAATACAAAAACAATTTTTACTTTTCGCCTTGAGAGAACTGTACAACCCTTATGATTTTAATAGCCTACCCCCTTATGAGTTACGACTGGGTCATTTAAACCTATCGACACTAGCCTCCAGGAGAATGATGATATCGGCCTGCTTCACATTCGATGTCATTAGAGGCGCTATTAATGTAGAATTCCTGAATAGTAAAATTTCGATAAATATCCCTGTGAGGAACACCAGGTCTAATCGTTTCCTAAAAGAATATTCACATTCGACGACATATGCAGCAAATGAGCCAATAAATAGATGCTGCAGAATATTCAACAGCATAAGTTATTTTTATTCCCCTACGATTTCCAAATCATACTTCAAATCCTCTCTTTTGCATGCCATCCATGCCCCTAAACCTTAAGCCATAGCTTATATGTCAATGTTTTTATTTGTTGATTGTTATTTATTAATATATTTGTTACTTTTTTCATTTGTTTGTTACTTATTTAACTTGTTTGTTTTTACTTTTTACTTGACTTTACTTAACCACTTTATTTTTAATTTATTATTTTATATCTGATTTTGTACCTTGTTTGGTGAATAAATCAAATAAATAAATAAAACAAAATTTATATACATATATATATATATATATATATATATATATATATATATATATATATAAATATATATATATGTATATATATATATACATAGAGAGATATATATATATATATATATATATATATATATATACGTATATATATATACATAGATATAGATATATATATATATATATATATATATATATATATGTATATATATATATACATAGATATATATATATATATATATATATATATATATATATATATATATATATATATATATATATATATATATATATATATATATATATATATATATATATATATATATATATATATATATATATATATATATGTATATATATACACTCGTGCTCATACAATTAAGCCACTTACGATGTCTGTGTTTGTTTTCGTTGTAGCTTGTAAATCAAGCATTGTATTTGATCCTCGTTTGTTTCTGATTTTGATGTACTGTTATGTTGGCAGATCAGCAAAACAACACGAGTTTCTATGCCTCCACATTTCTAGTAAATGCAATTTGTGTCTCAAAATTGTATTTACAGCTGCTCATATAATTAAGCCAGTCAGTGCAAATATTTGAATTTAGAGGAAGTGAGTGATAATTGGTGTTCCGAATTAGTAAAAAATATGTACTTATTAAAATTTGTTATTATTTATTAAACGATACAGATATTTGACACCAAAAAATAAAACAAATGGGTAAAAACAAAAGCTGTACTCCATCGGAGCGAAGGGTCATATGGAACTTATACGAAAAAAACAAGTCAATCGCCGAGGTAACAAGAATTTTGAATGTTTCCCGTGGAAAAGTAAAAAATGCTATAATATATTATAAAAAAAACAAGCATTTTGAAAATATGCCGAGACACAAGCCACGAAGAACAACTGTGGCTGAAGACAGAAAACTTGTGCGTTTGAGTAAGGCTGATCCGTTCTTAACATCTTCAGAAATACGAGCTCAAATGGAAGCGTTTCATGATGTCAAAGTGTCGTCGCAAACCGTCCGAAGACGTCTGGCGGAAAATAATCTAAATGGACGCATCGCCAGAAGGAAACCAAATGTATCAAAAAAAAATTTAAAAAAACGTTTGAAGTTTAGCCGAGAACATTTAAAAAAACACCAAAAATTCTGGGATTTAGTACTCTGGAGTGATGAGGTGAAGTTCAACCTCTTCGGCAATGATGGTAAGCCATACGTTAGACGTCCCCAGTGTACAGAGTTAAATCCTAGATACACAAAAAAAACTGTGAAACACGGTGGTGGATCAGTCATGGTGTGGGGTTGTTTTTCTGCGTCCGGCGTCGGCCCGCTCGAAGAGATAAATGGCAAAATGACAGGAGAAATGTACAAAACTATATTAAATCGAAATTTAATAGGAGATTTTGTGGATAATTTGCCTTTGAAATGGATCTTCCAACATGATAACGATCCGAAGCACACTTCGCGAGTCGTAAAATCGTGGTTGGGAGATGAAAAAATAAATGTTTTGGATTGGTCACCTCAGAGCCCGGACTTAAACCCCATAGAAAATTTATGGGGAATAATTAAAAAGTCTGTTGCTGCCAAAAAACCAATGAACAAGCAAAAATTGCTCGAAATTATTAAAGAGGAATGGAGTAGAATTCCACCCTCCGTTTGTAAGACATTAGTGTCCTCAATGCAGAGACGATGTGCTGCAGTTATCAAAAATAAAGGATATCCAACCCGTTATTAACAGGTAAATACATTTAATCCACAATTAAAACAATTTAATTGATTTTTAAATGTATTTTTCGTAGATGGCTTAATTATATGAGCAGCATTGAAGGAGCATTAAAATTTGAAATTTATTTTTTTTATAATAATTATCTGAATAAAAGGCTTATTTTTGTTGTCCACTTTATAAATGCATCAATAAAAAGAATTACGGTGTTTGGTTTATGTTGTATCATGCTAACAGTCATTTTTTCTCCAATTTAATTTTAAGAAACTCAGTGGCTTAATTGTATGAGCACGAGTGTA
>CANBKX010000431.1:0-14060 GCA_947369275.1 Nemotelus nigrinus
TATATATATATATATATATATATATATATATATATATATATATATATATATATATATATATATATATATATATATATATATATATATTAAAACCTAACTCACAAACATTCCAAGTCTTAATCAAAATCGGATAATATCTACATGCCGTTGAGAAAGAGGGTGCTGTTAGTAACAAATGTTTAGATCAATATATCTAAAAAACGGCTATGGTTACAAGAAAAAGTTCTAGTGTTTTTTTTTGTTGGAAAGTTTTTAAGCTACAAATTTTTCATACGATGTTTTTCTGAAGACGTGACCGTTACTGAGATATTTACTAAGGTCACTTTTGGCGACTTTTGACTCCGTATAAAAAGCAACGCAGCACTCGGATCGATGGGGACTTTTGACATTTTGTCCAAGGTTCACACCAAAATTCAACTCTCCCCCAATTTTTCCGAAGTTTCACCTTTTTTATGTCAGATTTCACTGGACTATAAATCTAAGTTTGATAGCATGCCACTGCCGGAATAGACGATGGGTTCGTTTGGAGCATGGAATGCAAGTTGTTTGTTAACTAACCACTCGAGCGAAATATTACTTGTCCTATTAGCCCTGACACAGTTTCAGAATTTATGTCTAGCGTTCAAGTCTCCGCAAATCAGCAAATTATTACAGGATATCTTTAAAGTTATTAAATTGACATGAAACATGTCAAATTTAGTTGCACTTAGCTCGATGCCGGGGAAATAAACAGCAACAATTGGAAGGCTGATATCTAGCAGCTTGATCGCTAACCTTTCGATTACTTTGGTTTCAACAGTAGAGTATTATTTCATGGTAAATATTTTTTTTATTCCAAATGGCAACTCTGCCGACTTTTGCATCTATCTTATCATTTCTATATACACAGTAATTAGAAGTGGTTTCAGCCATACATTGTATCATGTGGTTTCAGCCAAGTTTCTGTCAACACAAATATCTATGAAATATTTATGCAGAAAATCTTTTGTTTCATAGAGTTTGCGTTTAATGCTTTGAGCATTAAATAATAGCCAGTTTGTGTAAGACTTACCCAAAAATAAATTTAGTAGGAAGTTTAACAATAAAGGTGTTATGACACTACATTAATAATGCCATTAATAATCCGAGTAGAGAGAGACAATGAATAAACATGGATATGTGCATTTTGTATGAGCGAACAGGCCTCACTAGCCAATAATGTTAAACTGTTAAATATTAATGCCATAATTAATGTGGTGTGCTATAATAATGCGGCCGGCTTCGCATTATTCAGCTGCTAGCAGCTGAAATTTTGACAAGTCGGAAATTGAATGTGTCATATTAGAATATTTGACACATTTTAGCCTTGATTTAAGTCGATTGAATTGTTTTGGAAATGGATACCAATATGCAATTAGCTTGCATTGCGAATATACAATCGTCACTGTCAAAACGAACAATTGTTTTGACTGCACTCACCTACTTGTCTCTTTCACGCTAAATATTTCGATCTCTTTTCTTTTCGGATTAATAATGAGATGATTAATGCGCAAAATAATGTAGTGTCATAACACCTTAACTTTGAACTGGTCTTTTTTGGTTTTAGACTTTGCTTAACTTAAAAAAAGCTCAGAAGAAATTTCCAAAAGCTTTTGTGGTTAAAAAAAAATCATTTGTAACGACGTTCTAAATTTGGATTTGGAATAAACCCAATTCGTTGAGCTTTCGTTAAGTGTCATTGTATTTGTGTGTACACGATATTTAATACGGCGGCTTCTGACTACTGCTGTTCACTTCGTTCGAGCATGTACATGCACGGAGGTCTCCAATATGGCAGCTTCTGACGAACGCTGCTTGCCTCGTATTAGCACGTCCGTGTAGCCAGATTTGCACTATGGCAGATTCTGACGGACGCTGTTCATATCGTGCGAGTATGTACATGCAGGAAAATTTCCCCTAGTGGCTTCTGATGATAAGTGTTCATTTTATATGGGCGTTTCCATGCAGGGAAATTTCTTACATGGCGACTTCTGAAGAATTCTGTTCATTTCGCAGGAGCTTGTACAAACAGGGAAATTTCTAATATGTCGGCTTCTGGCGAGTCCAGCTCACTTCCTAGAAGCGTATTCATGTAAGGGAATGCCAATGAGGCCACTTCTGAAATTCACTGTTTACTTCGTTGAATCGTGTGGAAACAGGAAAATTTGCTATATGAGGCTTCTGGATTGTGCTGTTCACTAAGTTGATGCGTGTCTCGTGAATAGTGACGTCGCCACTTTCTGCATGAGCTTTACATGAAACATTTGTGATTATGTTTATGTGGTGTAGGCATTTGGCGGCAGCCCTGCCCTGATTCGCATAAACGTTCTGTCTACATTTTAGCGCCTTCGATATATACAACGATTTGCGCTTTGATTTGTACTGGAGATATATGGAGAGTGCATTTTTCAATACTGATTTTAGCATACTTCCACAAAAGATAGGTTTTTGAAATTTTGCAGAATGATGTAATAGAGTATGTAGATTTCAAGTTCGGTGTTAACTCAAAAATGACGAAATTGTGGATAAAAAGTTTATGCGAATCAGGGCAGAGCGGGTGTTTGATTCAATTTCTGATTGATTTTTGTGAGAGCGAATATATTTGGAAGATGCAAGCAACCACATTTTGCTAAGTTCAAAATATATGCTTCAGTGTTTGCAGTATATGAGCAATTTCAAATTGTAGTAGGTTCGCAGACATACATCAGAACACTAAGTAATTGAAGCGGTGACTCCGCCAGACAGATAATCTAGCATAACATAAATCGTAGTTGATAATATTCTTAACAGAAATGCTGTAGTGGTCATTTTATGGTGTGATATTTTGTTTCAAAGTCGAACTCCAGCTTGGCAAAAGGCAATCACACAAAATGATATCTATCAGATTTGTAATAGATTTTGACTACAAATTGAATTGTATGAGAGAAAACATTGGGGTAATTCCATTGTTGATAACGTTTCATTCATTCAACGTTGAATATTTTGCACCTTGTACCTTATTTCGGCTACCTAATCGTCTGCGTATATTCAATAAACCATAAACATAAATGGCTGGGTTGTAAAACGCCAACCAGAGTGGCGATGTTACTCTCGTAATAAAAAGAAGCCAGGTTAAAAATAGGGTAGCTTCTAATCCTTTCTTTTTAAGTATTATTACTGTCTAAAGTGTACAATGACTTAACCTTGGATATGTGTAATTGTCAATAATAAACATCTTACAGTAGTGCATGGCTTGCTAGTGGTTTCTTATTTCTCATCAGTTAGGTAAAAGGTCGAGCAATAAAAAACTCCAGTACATATGAACCACTAGAAAGACTGATTTTCAACGGAAAGAGGAGAAAACGAGTAGATTTAGAGCGCATGTTGCAGCAAGCGTGACCTTTATTACGATCAGCCTATTTATTTTATTTTATTTTATTTATTAACCAAGCAAGATACATGTTAAATTAAAAGCAAATTGGAAATAAAATGAGTACATTAAACAAAACGAAAAATTAAATAAAATAACTAACAAAATAAATCAATAATAAATTAATAAATAACAAATAAATAAAACATTGACATATAGCTTAGAATAAAGGGTTGCGGATGGCTTGGAAAAGGGAAGATTTGAAGGACGATTTTCAGACGGTTGGAGAATACAGATTACTTATGCTATTGAATATCCTGCAGCATCTATTTGTCGGCTCATTAGCTGCGTAAGTAGTGGAGTGTGGATATTCCTTAAGTAAACGAGCGGACCTGGTGTTTCTTACTGGGTTATTCAACACCATTTTGCTATTCAGGAATTCAACTTTGATGACACCTCCAATGACGTCGAATGTGAAGCAGGTCGAAATCATCATTCTTCTAGATGCAAGTGTTAGTAAGTTTAGATGACCCAGTCGAAACTCATAAGGAGGAAGGGTATCAAAATCGTAAAGGTTGTATAGTTCTCTCGATGCAAAAAGTAAGAATTGCTTTTGAATGGACTCGAGGCTGCTACTGTGGGTTTCAAAAGCAGGATTCCAGCAAATGGAAGCATATTCGAGAATAAGGCGCACAAGTGAGATGTATAAGGATCTTGTGACCCACAGGTTACGAAATTCCTTGGCACGTCTTTCGATGAAGCCTCGCTCTTTGTTTGCATGGGAAGTATTTTATCATAATGCAAGGTGAAGCGGAGTCGCTCATCCAAGACAACACCAAGGTCAACAACATTATCAACTCGAGCTAATAAATTATTCCCGAGCTAATAAATTATTCACGTGTTATGTGCGACGGTGCATTTTCGGGAAAAACTTTTAACTTGGAACTTAGCAATGTTGAAAGAGAGCTTGTTATCATTGCACCAATGATCAAGTGAATCAAGTTTGGATTAGAGAAAGAGTGCATCGGATTTAGATTTGATGATATGATATACTTTGAGATCATCGGCATAAAGTAGATGAGGTATATTTGCTAGGACGTCAGATAGGTCAGAAATAAATATATTAAAAAGAAGTGGGCCAAGATGGCTACCTTGTGGTACACCAGAGGTAGCAGATATATTTTTCGATAGTAGTCCTTTAAAATTTTACCAGCTGAGTTCGATTTCGAAGGTAAGAAGTCAGCCAGCTAAGCAAAGATCCACCAAGTTCGAATTTCAGTAGCTTTAGAATTAAGCTAGGGTGGTCAACTCTGTCAAAAGCTTTACTAAAGTCTGTATAGAATGCGTCAATTTGGTATCCTTTCTCCATTTTACACAGGACGTCTAAGATTAGGACTGTCAAATTTGTGGTAGTTGAATGACCTTTTCTAAAACCATGTTATTGCTCGTTCAGACGGGAGTCAACATGCGGAGAAAGTTTATCGTAGACAATCTTTTCAAAAAGTTTCGGAATTGAAGATAAGATTGCAATGCCCCTATAATTTCCGATACAGCGTCTATCACCATTTTTGAAAATGGGTGTGACATATGATAGTTTCCAACAGGATGGGAAAACTCCAGATGAAAGTGATCTGTTGAAAAAAATATGAAAGGGAGTTATAAACTGCTCTCCACATTTACGCAAGAAAGTTGGAAGAAGAAGATCTGGCCCTGGACCTTAATTGCAGTCGAGTTCCAAAATAGCATTACGTATATCGTTACGTGTAATTTCTAAGTGACTGACAAAAGCTGTAGGAGCAGGAGAGAAAGGGAGATGTGAGTTTGATGAGTCAGGAGCAATAAAAATATTTTGGAAACTATCTGCGAATAAATCACAAATCTCATTAGGAGAGGAAGTAGTGATATCATTAAAGAACATCAACGATGGATAACCAGTAGTTTTTCGCTTCACATTTACAAAATCATAAAAATTTTTAGGTTCGCGGATTATATTTTCACCGATTGTCTTAATGTAATTATCATAAGCCTCGTGGGACTTTGTTAAAAACTGTTTAGCAATTTCATTATATTCTTCCTGAATAGCCGAACTAATGTCAATATTGTTTTTAATCCGCTTATAAAGTTTGTTCTTACGATTTCGGAAATGCCTGAGGTCCCTATCAAGCCATGGCTCAGATAGTTTTTTCTTTTTTTTTTATCTTAGGCACATATCTTTCAACGGCGTCAAATATTTTGTTACAAAAAGTGGAAATGGCTTCCTCAAGATCTAACGTTGAAAGAGTATTCGTCCAATCTATAGAGTCAAGGTGATGGTGAATGCTTTCATAATTAGCATTAAGAAAGTCATATATATATATATGAATTATTGTACGCTCTTAATTAAATAGGATCAGAAGTGGGAAGTTCAACTGATAGTGCAGTGTGGTGTAATTTGATATTTGAAAAAAGATGCTCTGCGTCATCAGTTGGACTTACTATTACTTCGTCATAGGCGTTTGTAAATACAAGATCCAACCAATGACCATTTTGGTTGGGTATTGGAGAGACCTGCTGCGAATCGTTGCCATAAAAAGTACTCGCAAGGTTGAAGTCATTGGAATCTGAAAGGTTAACAGGGAGAAGAAATGCGTTGTTTTCATCCGGGATAAAACATAAGTTGGGACGTTTGAAATCCCCTAGGAATATTATTTTGTCTTTTTCATTCAGAGACGTTGTAATGGAAGATAATAATTCACAGAAATGGTTGTAAACTGATTCGTCCGATCTGGGTGGAATATAGGCCAAACTAATGTAAAGGAAATTGTTATTCAAAGAAACACGAATAACAAGGTGTTGGAACAAAACATTGGGGGTGATGTCAATAATCTCACTTGAAATAGTGTTGTTCACCGCCAGTAAAACCCCACCGCCTCGCGATTGACCTGTGGAACAATAGTCGCGATCATTTCTGTAAATTGTCCAACTGCTATCACGGATCTCTTCATTCTTATGCGAGTCATTTAGCCAAGTTTCTGGGAAGGCGAGTAAATTAAAGTGGCAGGATTTTGCGTTAAGATATAATTTATTTAATCTCCCTCTTATACCACTACAATTGTGATAAAAGAGTCTGAGTCCATTTAAAGAAGGAGTTTTGCTAGGATAAATGCCTAACAGAGTTGACTGCTTTTCGACGAGAAGCAGTTGTCATTAAATTGTCAAGGGTGGCAGTATTAGTAGTTGCCTCGGTAGAGCCGACATGAGAAGCCAGGTGGCTAGAGGATAAAGAGGAGCTGACAATGTTTGCTTTTTGTTGGGAAAAACCGGAGACATCGGTAAGACGTGGTATAAATGAATTCTTACGAGTAGAAGCAATGTTAAAAGGACTATCCTAGGATACATTGTTTGTTATTAGGTTATTATAGAAGGGATAGTCAAGTTGGTTAGAATATGAGGATTTTGAATTGATGGAGATTTGCGGGTATTACGAACATTATGTGATAAACATTTTTTTCTTACAGATTTAGTTTTAGTTTCTTTCTTACGGCTACTGTTGGTGACTCGATTTTTTCAGGGAGAAAATGTAATGCCATTCCAGTCAAAGTTGCTGCTATCTCTGTCTAAACTCAGGAAAATCCAGGCATATTTTGAAGAAATCCAAACCTTATATCGCCTCTGCGAGTTGTGTTTCCGTTGTGGTAGTTTTGTGATTAAATAATCTGTGATGTAAAAACCGGCTTCGAGAAATCTATTCAGCCACCCTTGATCAGCAGTGGGAGGTGTTCCTTTGACGAAGAACGCTACTGTGTTGCTATCAACTGGTAACTGGAAGCGTGATCCTTCGTCTTGACAATTTTCATTTTTTTTTTTGTTTTTTCAATGCGACTGTCCCATTCATTTTTCGACCAATATGTACCACATTTATATATTGGTTTTGTACAAGAATAGATAAAAGATTCGCGCTGGTTACTTGATGATTCAGTAGTAGAAGTTAGTTCTTTGATAGGAGACGAAGCCATGTCTTTTGTAGTCACTTTCGGCATGTTGATGTTAATATCGGCCATTGAGAACTCATGATGAAGTGAATGCTCGTAAATAGATGGCCGATTATTTATGTCTTCCAATGGGTTTTCCCGCTGGTGCTCCAAGTGTTAAAGCTTATTATTTATGTAACTTAATTTCAGTGTTGTTGCAGTGCTTGTTCCACGAACGCATTTGTCATCAAGGTATTTTATTTATCGATCATTGAACAAAATTTTTGCTCAGCATTCTCGAGCATATTTATAAAGTTTTCTTGGCGAGTGCGGCTTGGGACCGTAGAGGCTGAGATACTTGAAGATAATGAATCTAATTTGCCATTCAGAGTATCTATTCTCTCTTCTAGTATGACCACAGACTTTTCAACACCATTATTGTGGTAGGTAGTCTTGGAAAGAGCAGATAAAAGCACATCAAAATGTTGAGATATTGCTGCCAGAATATCGCTACATTAGCTCTAGCTTGAGCTTGATGTTTCAGTATAAGGTGGTCTTTTTCAGCATTTAGTGTTCCAATATAACTGATTATACTGTCGTACATGCTTTTCATCAGCCGGTCCACATTTTGGCAATCTGTGCATATGAAATGGCGTTCTAAGTATGGATGATACCAATCCCGTGGAGCGCTTATACATGTGCCATGTAATTTTCTATTGCAGAATGCTTTGCAATGCAAAAACTTCATCGTGTTATCGAATGCGAAACAGTTATCTAGGCTGCACTTAAAACTCATGATTGAGCTGCCAAGAAGTATGCAATTTACTACGTAAAGTTTATCAAGGACACGAACCGTTTATGTGTGGTAACAATTGTATATAGTTTATTCCCACAAAAGCACAGCTAAGAAGTAGTCAATGTATTATATTTATTATGAATTGAGTTCGTTATTTATAAAAACCAAAGAATACAGGTCGAAAATGTACTACGCTGATGAGATACTAACCCGCGTTTCCTGTATTAGAGAGCCGATACCGTACCCACCGATCCACTTAGATTAGCGTTTAGGTCAACAAGAATAGTCGATATAAATGTCCAGATGTGTGGAGTTAATTGAAATTACTTAGCTTTTTGCTTTGGTTTTTATTTTGGTTTACAAAAATTGTCGAATACCAGTCAAAAATATTTTACACCAGTCAAAAATATTTCACACCAGTCAAAACTATTTTACACCAGTCAAAAATATTTCACACCAGTCAAAAATATTTCACACTGTTCTAAATTGAACCCGCGACTTGAGTATCCAAGAGCCGATACTTAAACCACTGGACTACGTTGATCGATAATAGGTACGATAGGTAGAAAGGATATAAATGTCCGGTATGTGATGCACTGGGTTTAATTATGAAAAAGTAACTGTACTATTGAAATTTCTTTCAATATGCACTTTCGTAGCCCAAAAAGATGAAAAATTTGAATTTTCGACACTCACAGCCCGCACAGAAGACAAATGTTGGCAGTCAAATGACCGAGTTGAATTCTTGAAGCTAATCCGTTGACGTCATATGAAAACACAGCGTTTCACGGTTGCAAGCAGTTATTTATTTTGGGGATTCCCGAGGTCTTCAAGGTTTTATTTGAAAAGCCGTATAATGCGGAATTTGGGTAACGAAACGGTTAAAAAGACTTGCAAAACACTGCCGAGGGTTATGAATTTAAGGTAAAGCACTTTCAAGGAAGTTTATTTAGCACTTATTACTTAATTTTTATTGATATTATGCACTCCGACAAGTACGCTCTAGCCACTCCTTTTGACAGCTTGACATTTAGAAGGCAATGCACCACTTTACATGATTTACTCTCGTAGGAGCCAAGGGCCTCCTCCTTCGCAATAAAACGCCTAAAACACTTACTACTTATTTTAATTTTATAATGTATAGCATATAAAAGTTTGATTCGAAAGAGCCATCAGGTTAAACAAATAAATAATAAGAACCAGTCTGCCCCGCGCTCACTATTTTTAAAGTTTGCATGTATATTGCCAAATATAGGTTCAGTCCTATCCAGGCGCAGCTAAACAGCCTAACAATAGATATCATCTGTAAATTCTAGTAAAATAGAGTAACCGTTATTTAAGAAATTAATTGAAGCTTTGCCCGAAATCAAGCTCAATGTTGTCTGAACACTGACTCATGGTGCTCGGAGACGAGCACAATTTGGTTCAAGTTTATATACTTGGAATATCAGCATACTTATTTATTTTCTTGAATTCTAAATTTATACAAAAGACTTACAACTCATCCTAATGTATGAAAGAGCGTGTTTGTAAACTAAATATTAAATTCCTAATTATTAATACCGAACTTAAATTGAAAAATTCACTAACTTTCCGGGGACTAGTGCATTTACCCTAAATAGATACAACTATGTTTTCCTTGCCATCTTTAGGTTTTTATTGTCAAACGACAACAAAAATTTGATCAGTTTCATAAATTTAAACAACCATAATCGCAAATGGTTCATGTGTTAACAGCCAGGGTTCACACTTTACTCAATTCGAAGTAGATTTACTTCATTTTTAATTTGAAAATGACAGTTACTTCACTGCTTCAGTTTTTTTCAGATTTGACTCCGTTTTCGTTTCAAATCGAATCAGAAAGAATTATTCTATTTCATATTCATTTTTTTTTCTGCATCGACCTTCGACAGCAACACTTTTTAGTCTAATGCTGTTTCAATGCAACGAACAACGTAGTGCAAGTCAATCACGCTAAACTTAACTAAAAAAACTCTAGCGCACCTGAACCGCTAGAAAACTAATTTTCGAAGAAATTGTCTTTGAGTGACAAAAAAATGTGGAAAGACGTAATACACTTTTTTGTAGAATCATAGCAACCATTCCTTGTTCAAAGCAACAGAACTCAACTATAACACAAATGATGAAAATGTTCAGTGCTGGCAACATTTTCCCAACGAAGCAGCAATAAGTTAACCTTCACAAGCTCATACTTAAATCAACTTATCCTTTGAATTTCGTTCTCATCGGAGAATTTCGTCGAAAGCTTTAGCGGTTAACGTTGTTTGAAGCTACCATCCAAAAAATGTTCAAAACTCGGAAAATTTAAAAATTGGTTTCTTAGCTTTATTGCAAATGTTTTGCATATGAGTAGGTAATTTGAAGCATCTGTTGATGCAATATTTACGAAAATGGCTAAAACTCGTTACCCTGTGTCAGCAGCAAAGCAAAATATCTACCAAATCTGCTTCACGTTAAACTAAACCCAACCAATAAATTTCGTTTCGATTGAATCACTGCGCTAGAAGTTATACGGGTGAAAAAATTTTTAGGGTTACCACACTCAAAACTTTTCAAATTTTTAAAGCGTTAATATTTGTTGCTAATTTTTATTGAAGGATCGTTCCCATTTGCAAATCTAATGACATAATCGCCCAGTAAAGAAATTCCAAAAAATTACAAAGATGGTCATAGCTGGCAGCCCTTTTACGATTTTTGTACGAAATTCCTATGACATTTGGCTCACATTAAAATGTATTTACTGCATAAACTTCATTTTGATATCATGACTGCACCGGAAGTTATAGGGAAAAAAGCTTTATTTTGCTGAGCAAATTTGCAAGATTTAGGAGACAAAAATCACCATAGCTGGCAACCCTAATCTAATTTTTCAGCCAAAATTTCACCAAATGTTATCTTAAGTAAGATCCAAATATTGTGTGAATTTTGTTTAAATCTGATGGCTGAATCGGAAGTTATAGGCCAAAAAGCTGTTTTTTTTCTCAGTGATTTTTCAAGATGGCACCACTGCCATAGGGTTGCCCGCATTTCAAAATCACTTCTATCAGACCTGGTCCTAGTTGATACTAACATGTCCTGTGAATTTCATTACGATCGGATAATCCGGTCGTCAGTTCTCGTGAACAGAACTTTCGAGTGCTGAAAATAGAGGTAATTTAGTGATGGGTTGCCGTTCTTGTGCAAATCGGAATTTTAAAAATTTCAAATTGACATGATACACAAACGTTAAAATTTATCAATGATTTGAATTTTTTGTCCAAAATCAAAAATCTTTCAGGAGGTTCAATGATTTGAAGGATTTTTTTTCAAGAGCCTGTCGCAGCTACAGGGTTACCCGCACGACCTTGGAAATCCATTTGTATTAAACTTTAGTCAACATCAATACGCTCTGCAAATTTCACGATGATCTAATGTTTTTGTCAGAAGTAATGACAAATCAAAATTTGAAAAAAAATCCTTGCCTACTTTTAGGCACGCTGCACCCACATACGGCACAAAATTTCCAATTCTTAACCATCGGCAAGCTTAAACATAATAAGTTTTCATTCCCAATACTTTTTTTTAACAAAAATTTTCGCTGCTTGGAAATATAGGAGTACCTGAAAATTCACTAAAACGCTCGCCGCCGCCAAAAGGTTTAGGATATCTGGATTTGAGAAAGTCGTGGACCTACCTACTAAATACATCTACGTTCTCCGAAAGTTTCATATCAATCGGATTGGCCACTCCAGAGATTATCTCCCTTAATCATTTTGATGATATATATATATATATATATAAATATATATAAAGAAATATGAATTTTCGGCGAAACGAGTTTAATACTACTTTTCTTCGAAAAATTAGTAAAAAACTCAGCAGAGCTCATGGCCAATGTAGACTCTAGGTTATCCAAAGTAACAAAACTCAACTATAACACAAATGATGAAAATGTTTAGTGCTGGCAACACTTTTCCAACGAAGCAGCAATAAGTTGACCTTAACAAGCTCATACTTAAATCAACTTATCCTTTGAATTTCGTTCTCATCGGAGGATTTCATCGAAAGTTTTAGCGGTTAAACGTTGTTTGAGGCTGCCGTCCGAAAAATGTTCAAAACTCAGAAAATTTAGAAATTGGCTTTTTATTTTTATCGCAAATGCTTTGCATATGAGAATGTAATTTGAAGCATCTGTTAGTGCAATATTTACGAAAATGGCTAAAGCTGGTTACTCTGTGTCAGCAGCAAAGCAAAATATATACCAAATCTGCTTCACGTTAAGCTAAGCCCAACTAGTAAATTTCGTTTCGATTGAATCACTACGCTGGAAGTTATACGGGTGAAACAAATTTTAGAGTTTCCACCCTCAAAACTTTTCAAATTTCTAAAGCGTTAATATTTGTTGTTGATTTTCATTGTACGATCATTTCCATTTGCAAATCTAAAGACATAATTGCTCAGTAAAGAAATTCCAAAAAATTACACAAATGGTCATAGCTGGCAGCCCTTTCATGATTTTTGTCTGATATTCCTACGAAATTTGGTTCACATAAGAGTCTATTTGCTGCATGAATTTCATTTTGATTTCATGACTAGACCGGAAGTTATGGGGAAAAAGCTTTATTTTGCTGAGCAAATTTGCAAGATTTAGGAGACAAAAATCACCGTAGCTGGCAATCCTATTCTAATTTTTCAGCCAAATTTTCATTAAATGTTATTTAAAGTAAGATCCAAATACTGTGCAAATTTTGTTTAAATGTGATGGCTGAATCGGAAGTTATAGGTGATTTTTCAAGATGGTACCACTGCCACAAGGTTTCTCGCATGTCAAATCACTTCAACTAGATCTGGTCCTAGCTAATACCAACATGCCCTGTAAATTTCGTTATGATCTGATAATCCGGTCGCCAGTTCTCGTGAACAGAACTTTCGAGTTCTGAAAATAGAGGTTATTTGGTGATGGGTTGCCGTTCTTGTGCATATCGGAATTTTAAAAATTGTAACTTGAAATGATGGACGAAGAATAAAATTTATCAATGATTTGAACTTTTTGTCAAAAATCAAACATTTTTCAGGAAGGTCAATGATTTGAATAATTTTTTTCCAGGAGCCTGCCGTAGCTACGGGGTTACCTGCACTTTCTTGAAAATCCATGTGTGTTTAATCTTAGTCAACGTCAATACGCTCTGCGAATTTCACGATGATCCAATGTTTTTGTCAGAAGTAATGACAAATCAAAATTTGAAAAAAAATCCGTGCCTACTTTTAGGCACGCTGCACCCACACACGGCTCAAGATTTTCAATTCTTTATCAAAGGTAAACTAAAAACGTAATAAGTTTTCATTTTTAATCCTTTTTTTAACAAAAACTGACACTGCTTCGAAATATAGGAGTAAGCAAATCATGAACTTACCTCCTATATACATCTACATACGTCCTCCGAAAATTTCAGCTCAATCGAATCGGCCACTCCAGAGAGTATCTCTCTTAATCATTTTGCTGATATATATATATATATATATATATATATATATATATATATATATATATATATATATATATATATAGGAAGTGTATTTTTCTTCCTAATGTAAAATAAATAAAATGGTATGTGAATATAAAATATTATTTAATGCTCTCAATATAAAAGGAGAATACTTACTAAACTTACATGCTACGGACATTAAAAAAGAAAATTATCTTAGCCTACTTTGAATTTATAAAATTTTGATGTGTATTGAAGTGTAAGGTGTTTGTGGAATGTGGATGTGTAATTGTGTTATTATGTGTTCCCACACTTTCACGATGTTGTAAATTTCACACTAAAATTTTTACTAAAAGCTATTTGGTTTATAGGAATGACTTTCTGTACGATTTCTGGAATATGCTATCACATAAGATGCTATCTTCTTACATCATGAGTAAAATTCATAGCGGCTCGAGACA
>CANBKX010000432.1:0-22906 GCA_947369275.1 Nemotelus nigrinus
AGAAAACGCTTAAGGAGACTTAAAAGTTTATCTACAAATAGGACGATTAGGGACTATTTTCCTCAGTCGAAGAAACATCGCTGAAGAAGGCTATAAGTGATAGCCGAAATACTGGTATACGGATTTTTGAAAAATAAATTGGTAGAAATAAAGGAAACGAGTTCGACTTTTCATTTTATTGTATAATTTCTACCTAAACGCTCGCCAAACAATTTTTTGTTTGATTATATTTATTCAAATAATGGCAACCAAGCCAAGGTCAGAGCCAAATAAATTCATTACACTGAGGAAATCAATTGCAGCACTTAGTAAGGACATCGGATTTTTAAGCAGGTGCAGAGACGCCGGGGTCACTCCGAAAAGTCACCAAATCAGAATCAATCAAATTCACGACCTTCGTAGATTCGGAAATTGGACGGTGACGGCGAATGCGTTGTGGAAGCAGGTCCCAGTCCGAAAGGGTAATGCGAGAACAGCCCTTGTCAGGAAAAGGGTAGTCCCGAGGGCAGAAAGAGGCAGAATACTGAACCGATACCACGACGATCCAAAAGCTGGTCACATGGGTGTTACTGGAACGTGGTCGTGTGCTGCTCAAAATTATATATATTATATATATATTATAATTAAAAGTGTTCTGGAGTACCCAGGATTCTGATATGTGACAATGGGGTACAATTCAGGGGCAAACAGTTTAATTCGGCGGAAGAATACGGAGGACGGGTATGCTACACCGCGCTATATCATCCCCAGGCCAACCCAACCGAGAGGCGCAACCAAAATATTAAGTGCATGCTGAGATGCTACGCCTCAGATAATCTCCGCTCGTGAGACAAATATGTATGGCGGAAAAATTATGTACTCTCAGATACTAGCAAACATTTTTCAGCCAAACTGGCATACGCGCTCGTCGGGCCTTACGAAAAAAAGAAAAAAAAACCTCAGCGTGGACCTTCGAATTGGTGGATATGAAGGGCAAACCCGCCGGAAACTGGCATGCTAAGGACCTCAAACAATATATCGAAGGTGATTCTGGATTTGGAGACTGTTAGGGAACGTTCTAAAGCTCAACCTAACGTACGGCTCAGTGGTTGAGAGTTCGTTAGTACGAGGATCACTCGCGGGCGGTAGGGCGTGGGTCCGAAGACATTGAGTAGTTTGAATCACCGAACTAGAATTTCTAGGATGAATCAATGGTTGATTAATTAAAATTAATCCCCAAATTAAAACACAACCGAAGGGGGTTAATCGTGAATACATACATAAAAAACATAAAATGAAATCAGTACTAACTTTGGGAATCGTCGGAACATTCATTTTTCATCTCTGCTATAGCTTTGGTTATCGTTAACTTTACTTTTTTCCTTTCCTCTTATCTAGTGGGTGGTAGTTCCCATAGAGAACATTTTTTTTGGTGACGGTGGTTCTGCATCCTGGTGAACTCCGATTGGACCCAGGCCAACGAATCGTACCTAAAATGTTCGGGAATAGATAAGCATGTAGTAGTGATGGGAAATTTCGTTACTTTTGAGTAATGATAACGAATCATTACTTTCAATCGTAGTAATCATTACTTTTATATCGGTACTCATTACTATTACTACTATCTGCGAGGACAGCTCAAAAAAATGTGTACCCTTACAACAACGGAAAATATGTACTCTTATGAGCATGACATTCTAAAAAGATTTAAAAAAGATTAATTAGTAAGAAAACAGTTTTATTTTTAAGAATATAAAAAAATTGCTCTTGACAAATACCAATAGAGAAGGAACTTTATACCAAGCTTAATGAAAATTTAAAAATTTTTTATTCGAAATTAAAATAAACCATCATCCGCAAATTTTTTGGTCTTCGTCTACTTCGCCTGTCCGATATTATGTGGCCTGTTTTTGGAAATATTCTCTCACACAGAAGTTGCTGGTACTCCTAAATATTTTTTCGCGAACTTTCCTAATCTTGGATAAGTTTGTGACCTTGTTTTCCACTATTTAAGAGGATTTTGATTCCTCCGATTGTTGAGCTCTTCACTGAATTGTCATATTTAAATGAGGGTCTTCCGAATGTTGGGGTTGATCTGGCACATGCAACTAGTGTTTCTAATACAGACCACAATCTAATCTAATCATCAGGTCTAGTTGTTGTGCTTGGGATTGAACTGGCTGTAGATTCTTCAGTCCCAAGATCATTACTTGAAGTTTGAATGACATCAATTGAAGCTTGCATGTTAGTTTGTTCAGCTTCTTCCTTCAGTTTGTCCTTCTCTTCACTACAGTCAAAGCTGATTCATCGCCGAACTCATACTTTTTGAAACGCGGGTTTAAGTATGTGTCTTTGGTAAGATGGGACCAACTAACCCTGTTGTCATCTTTATGACTTTTCATGGATACCAAACTTTTCCTGAATAATTTTAAACAGTCGATTCTCCACTTCGCCTCACTGAAGCAAGAAGTTTCCGGAAAATTTTATTAAGAAGTGTTACAAAAAATGTTTCGCTTATTAAACATGCACCCACTAGGGGGCCAACCTCCTCGGTAAGGCTGGACATGAGTCCAGGGGCATCTTACCTCCCGCGGTCTCGTAAATTTTACAACCCCGGTGGGGTTGGAGATACCCTCGTGGCAACCTGCAGTCACGAGGATGGCCTCAGCACAGCCAGAGAAGCCAACTGACGACCCAAAAAGGATCTCGACCTGTTAATCCTTAGCAATATTAGTGCTACTTTCAGTTTTCCCGGACGGTTTTCCGGCGGATTTTATTTTGCCGAATCTTCGAAACTAGGCCGCTCCCCGACCACTTTCAATCATCGAAAGCGCCATAACGGCAGTTTTTGCCAAACTATGGCCAAAAAACCCCTCACTCCCCTACAAAACCGAAATTTTTGTATCACAGCAATAGGTCTTGGCCCGTTATGTCCCAAACCACTCTAACCCAAAATTGGCCGATTTGGTCCGATTTCAGCTACTTTTACCCTTAAAACTTTTTGAATATTTGAATAAAATACTTCCAAGTACGAAAATACTCGACAGTACGAAAATACTCGATACAAAAATACGCGATACGAAAACACTTGCAAGTACGAAATACTCGTGATAACGAATTCAAAAGCCATCAATAATCCAGCAATCGAAATCGTTACTCATCTCATTCCTTACTTTGTGAATCGATCACGAATTCAAAAGTAACGAAATGGTATCATTCATTATCGTTACTCTTTCATTCCTTACTTTCGATCACGAATTCAAAAGTAACGAAATGGTCAGAATTCATTATCGTTACTCGTTACTCATTTCATTCCTTACTTTCGATCACGAATTCAAAAGTAACGAAATGGTCAGAATTCATTATCGTTACTCGTTACTCATTTCATTCCTTACTTTCGATCATGAGTTCACAAGTAACGATATGGTCAGCAAATCGTTACTCATTTCATTCCTCAAAGGAACGAAAAGTAACCATTACTTTGCACACGTAGAGAATTGAGACCGGTCTCTACATCACCCCGAGATTGGATATCATTGCTGCCCGTTGACTCGGTAACCAAATACATTTTGTGTGTCGTTTGGCCTTAGCACGACGAAGGAACGGTTGTGAAAAAAGTAATGGTTACTTTCGTTTTCCGGTAATGATTACTTTTCATTACTTTGAGTAACCATTACTTTGCAATAACTAGCGAAGGGGAACCAGTATAGTCGGCCGCATTTGCAGGTGAGTGTAGAGGGCATAGTGATGGAGGGCTTGCTAGACTCGGGAGCTAGTCGCACGATCCTAGAGGAGAAGGGATGGTTTCGGTTAAGAGAAGAAGGTGTGACGTTAATCCAGAATGGGATCGGGGAAGTTCGACTTGCTAATGGGGAAACGTGGCCAGTAGCGGGAACGGCGAGACCGAAGTTTCAGCTGAACGGATGACATCATGAGTTAGAGGTATTAGTAATACCTTCAGTACCTCAGGCATTAATCTTAGGAATTGATTTTTGGAAATGTTTCGGAGTGGTCCTCGAAATGAAGGGGCAACAGTGGACCTCTGTTGCTACCGTAGAAACGATGGCCGGAAAGACGCTGTAGAGTCGGTCTGATTTATCAATAAGCGAGATCAAGATACTGTCAGGGCTGTTAGAGGAACAGTTTGTGCTGATGGGGGAATGCCTGGGCTGCGCAAAATCGGTGGCCCATGTCATTAAAACTAACTCCCCTCCGATAAAGCAAAGGTACTATCCTGTTTTGCCAGCTGTCCAGAAACAGGTTAACGTATAATTGGGCAAAATGCTAATACCGGGGGATTGGAACCATCGGCAAGCGCTTGGTCATCTCGAATATTCTTGGTTCGAAAGAAGGATGGATCTTATCGGTTTTGTGTCGATTTTAGAAAGCTGAAGGCGATGTCTGAAAAGGATGCGATCCGTTGCCGTATATGTCCTCAACCCTCGATAAACTGCGGAACGCAAAGTATCTATCAACTCTGGACGTAGAGTCAGCGTATTGGCAGATATCAATGGCGAAAGAATCCCAGCAACATACCGCTTTTTCCGTGCCGGGGAGAGGGTTGTTTCATTTTTTTGGTCCATAACTCAGGGACCACCTGGCAAAGGCTAATCGACACCGTATTGGGTCCCGCACTCGAGCCTTTCGTGTTTACCTACCTCGATGACATTATTATAGTGACAGAAACGCTCGAGCATCATATGGAAGTTTTGCAAGAGGTTTTTGTACGATTGAGAGAGGAGGGGCTAAACGTATCCAAAGAAAAGTGCCAGTTCTGCAGGGCGCAGTTAAATTACTTAGGATATCTGTTGGACGAGGGAGCCTTCCACGTATACCCAGAAAAGGTACATGCTGTTAAAGATTTCCCTCAACCAAGCTCGGTAAAACAAGTCAGGCAACTACTGGAAACGGTATCCTGGTACCGTAGGTACCGTCGATTCATACCCGACCATGGTGGCACTCCTAAGCGATCTGCTAAAGAAAGGACTAAAGTTATCGTCGTCAGATGTTTGTGAACGGGCATTCGAGGCCTGTAAACAAAAACTCACGTCGGCACCAGTATTAGCATGTCCAGACTTCGACTTACCTTTCAAGGTCCAAACGGACGCATCTGATGTAGGGATAGGAGCGGTCTTGAGCCAGGCACACCCCACGGGGGAAAAGGTGGTGTGTTACCTTAGCCGCACATTCTCGAAGCTGTAAAGGAAGTATCCGGCTAATGAAAAAGAGTGTTTGGGTGTATTATGGGGGATAGAGAAACTCCGCCCGTACATTAAGGGCACACGCTTCGTTGTGACCACAGACCATCATTCTCTTGTATGGCTCAACAAATTGAAGGACCTGACCGGCAGATTGGTGAGATGAGCCGTCCGTCTTCAACAATTTGATTTCGAAGGGATTCACCGGAAGGGGAAGGATCACGTAGTGCCTGATGCACTGCCTCGAGCGATCGCGGAGGTGGGTGACATAACAGTACCCTCCGTGCCAGATCGATGGTTTGAGAAGATGGTTGATAGCGTTCGGGACGACCTTCGTAGATTCGGAAATTGGACGGTGACGGCGAATGCGTTGTGGAAGCAGGTCCCAGTCCGAAAGGGTAATGCGAGAACAGCCTTGTCAGGAAAAGGGTAGTCCCGAGGGCAGAAAGAGGCAGAATACTGAACCGATACCACGACGATCCAAAAGCTGGTCACATGGGTGTTACTGGAACGTGGTCGTGTGCTGCTCAAAATTATATATATTATATATATTATAATTAAAAGTGTTCTGGAGTACCCAGGATTCTGATATGTGACAATGGGGTTCAATTCAGGGGCAAACAGTTTAATTCGGCGGAAGAATACGGAGGACGGGTATGCTACACCGCGCTATATCATCCCCAGGCCAAGCCAACCGAGAGGCGCAACCAAAATATTAAGTGCATGCTGAGATGCTACGCCTCAGATAATCTCCGCTCGTGAGACAAATATGTATGGCGGAAAAATTATGTACTCTCAGATACTAGCAAACATTTTCAGCCAAACTGGCATACGCGCTCGTCGGGCCTTACGAAAAAAAGAAAAAAAAACCTCAGCGTGGACCTTCGAATTGGTGGATATGAAGGGCAAACCCGCCGCAAACTGGCATGCTAAGGACCTCAAACAATATATCGAAGGTGATTCCGGATTTTGAGACTGTTAGGGAACGTTCTAAAGCTCAACCTAACGTGCGGCTCAGTGGTCGAGAGTTCGTTAGTACGAGGATCACTCGCAGACGGTAGGGCGTGGGTCCGAAGACATTGAGTAGTTTGAATCACCGAACTAGAATTTCTAGGATGAATCAATGGTTGATTAATTAAAATTAATCCCCAAATTAAAACACAACCGAAGGGGGTTAATCGTGAATACATACATAAAAAACATAAAATGAAATCAGTACTAACTTTGGGAATCGTCGGAACATTCATTTTTAATCTCTGCTATAGCTTTGGTTATCGTTAACTTTACTTTTTTCCTTTCCTCTAATCTGGTGGGTGGTAGTTCCCATAAAGAACATTTTTTTTTGTTGACGGTGGTTCTGCATCCTGGTGAACTCCGATTGGACCCAGGCCAACGAATTGTACCTAAAATGTTCGGGAATAGATAAGCATATAGAATAGTGCAAGTAGAAAAAAAGTCTAGCGAATCAGAACCGCTAGAAATCTAATTTTCGAAGAAATATTCTTTGATGGACAAAAAATGTGGAAAGACGTAATAAACTTTTTTGTAGAATCATATCAACCATTCTTTATCCTTAGCAACAATACTCAACTATAACACAAATGATGAAAATGTTCAGTGCTGGCAACACTTTCCCAACGAAGCAGCAATAAGTTTACCTTAACAAGCTCCAACTTATCCTTTGAATCTCGTTCTCATCGGAGGATTTCATCGAAACTTTTAGCGGTGAAACGTTGTTTGAAGCTGCCATCCGAAAAATGTTCAAAACTCGGAAAATTGAAAAATTGGTTTCTTATTTTTATCGCAAATGCTTTGCATATGAGTACGTAATTTGAAGCATCTGTTGGTGCAATATTTACGAAAATGGCTAATGCTGGTTACCCTGTGTCAGCAGCAGAGCAAAATATATACCAAATCTGCTTCACGTTAAGTTAAACCCAGCCAGTAAATTTCGTTTCGATTGAATCACTGCGCTGGAAGTTATACGGGTGAAAAAAATTAAAGTTACCACCCTCAACACTTTTCAAATTTTTAAAGCGTTAAAATTTGTTGTTAATTTTCATTGCAGAATCATTCCCATTTGCAAATCTAATGACATAATCGCTCAGTAAAGAAATTCCAAAAAATTACAAAAATGTTCATAGCCGGCAGCCCTTTCATGATTTTTATACGAAATTCCTACGACATTTGGTTCACATCAAAGTCTATTCACTGCATGAACTTCGTTATGATTTCATGACTGGACCGGAAGTTATAGGGAAAAAAGCTTTATTTTGCTGAGCAAATTTGCAAGATTTAGGAGACAAAAATAACCATAGCTGGCAGCTCTATTCTAATTTTTCAGCCAAATTTTCACCAAATGTTATCTAAAGTAAGATCCAACTATTATTTTATATAATTATTAGTTGAAACTGTTGTGCCTCCTAGTACGCGATCTAGACGCTGTCTAGAACCAGATTTGGCTTATTTAGGATCAGGAACAAAGATAGAGCAAGTTTCAGCGTTGGCGGGGCCACGAATCGTGCAGTGCTGGAACTGTAGGAAGGAAGGACACATGTCTTGGGAGTGCTCAGAACCACGACGTTGTTTTGGGTGCGGTCGCCAGGAAGTCGTGCGGTCCGCATGCCCCACATTTCGGAGGGGTGAGGGCGAGCAAATACGCAAACTCCGGGAAGCGAGCACGTCGATAAACTGCGATCCGTTCCTCAACCCTCGATAAACTGCGGAACGCAAAGTATCTGTCAACGCTGGACGTAGAGTCAGCGTATTGGCAGATATCAATGGCGAAAGAATCCCAGCAACATACCGCTTTTTCCGTGCCGGGGAGAGGGTTGTTTCATTTTTTTGGTCCATAACTCAGGGACCACCTGGCAAAGGCTTATCGACACCGTATTGGGTCCCGCACTCGAGCCTTTCGTGTTTACCTACCTCGATGACATTATTATAGTGACAGAAACGCTCGAGCATCATATGGAAGTTTTGCAAGAGGTTTTTGTACGATTGAGAGAGGAGGGGCTAAACGTATCCAAAGAAAAGTGCCAGTTCTGCAGGGCGCAGTTAAATTACTTAGGATATCTGTTGGACGAGGGAGGCTTCCACGTATACCCAGAAAAGGTACATGCTGTTAAAGATTTCCCTCAACCAAGCTCGGTAAAACAAGTCAGGCAACTACTGGAAACGGTATCCTGGTACCGTAGGTACCGTCGATTCATACCCGACCATGGTGGCACTCCTAAGCGATCTGCTAAAGAAAGGACTAAAGTTCTCGTGGTCAGATGTTTGTGAACGGGCATTCGAGGCCTGTAAACAAAAACTCACGTCGGCCCCAGTATTAGCATGTCCAGACTTCGACTTACCTTTCAAGGTCCAAACGGACGCATTTGATGTAGGGATAGGAGCGGTCTTGAGCCAGGTACACCCCACGGGGGAAAAGGTGGTGTGTTACCTTAGCCGCACATTCTCGAAGCTGTAAAGGAAGTATCCGGCTAATGAAAAAGAGTGTTTGGGTGTATTATGGGGGATAGAGAAACTCCGCCCGTACATTAAGGGCACACGCTTCGCTGTGACCACAGACCATCATTCTCTTGTATGGCTCAACAAATTGAAGGACCTGACCGGCAGATTGGTGAGATGAACCGTCCGTCTTCAACAATTTGATTTCGAAGGGATTCACCGAAAGGGGAAGGATCACGTAGTGCCTGATGCACTGTCTCGAGTGATCGCGGAGGTGGGTGACATAACAGTACCCTCCGTGCCAGATCGATGGTTTGAGAAGATGGTTGGTAGCGTTCGGGACGACCTTCGTAGATTCGGAAATTGGACGGTGACGGCGAATGCGTTGTGGAAGCAGGTCCCAGTCCGAAAGGGTAATGCGAGAACAGCCTTGTCAGGAAAAGGGTAGTCCCGAGGGCAGAAAGAGGCAGAATACTGAACCGATACCACGACGATCCAAAAGCTGGTCACATGGGTGTTACTGGAACGTGGTCGTGTGCTGCTCAAAATTATATATATTATATATATATTATAATTAAAAGTGTTCTGGAGTACCCAGGATTCTGATATGTGACAATGGGGTTCAATTCAGGGGCAAACAGTTTAATTCGGCGGAAGAATACGGAGGACGGGTATGCTACACCGCGCTAGATCATCCCCAGGCCAAGCCAACCGAGAGGCGCAACCAAAATATTAAGTGCATGCTGAGATGCTACACCTCAGATAATATCCGCTCATGAGACAAATATGTATGGCGGAAAAATTATGTACTCTCAGATACTAGCAAACATTTTTCAGCCAAACTGGCATACGCGCTCGTCGGGCCTTACGAAAAAAAGAAAAAAAAACCTCAGCGTGGACCTTCGAATTGGTGGATATGAAGGGCAAACCCGCCGGAAACTGGCATGCTAAGGACCTCAAACAATATATCGAAGGTGATTCCGGATTTGGAGACTGTTAGGGAACGTTCTAAAGCTCAACCTAACGTGCGGCTCAGTGGTCGAGAGTTCGTTAGTACGAGGATCACTCGCAGACGGTAGGGCGTGGGTCCGAAGACATTGAGTAGTTTGAATCACCGAACTAGAATTTCTAGGATGAATCAATGGTTGATTAATTAAAATTAATCCCCAAATTAAAACACAACCGAAGGGGGTTAATCGTGAATAGTCGGGGGGTACATAAAATGAAATCAGTACTAACTTTGGGAATCGTCGGAACATTCATTTTTCATCTCTGCTATAGCTTTGGTTATCGTTAACTTTACTTTTTTTCCTTTCCTCTGATCTGGTGGGTGGTAGTTCCCATAAAGAACATTTTGTTTGTTGACGGTGGTTCTGCATCCTGGTGAACTCCGATTGGACCCAGGCCAACGAATTGTACCTAAAATGTTCGGGAATAGATAAGCATATAGAATAGTGCACGTAGAAAAAAAGTCTAGCGAATCAGAACCGCTAGAAATCTAATTTTCGAAGAAATATTCTTTGATGGACAAAAAATGTGGAAAGACGTAATAAACTTTTTTGTAGAATCATATCAACCATTCTTTATCCTTAGCAACAATACTCAACTATAACACAAATGATGAAAATGTTCAGTGCTGGCAACACTTTCCCAACGAAGCAGCAATAAGTTTACCTTAACAAGCTCCAATTTATCCTTTGAATCTCGTTCTCATCGGAGGATTTCATCGAAACTTTTAGCGGTGAAACGTTGTTTGAAGCTGCCATCCGAAAAATGTTCAAAACTCGGAAAATTGAAAAATTGGTTTCTTATTTTTATCGCAAATGCTTTGCATATGAGTACGTAATTTGAAGCATCTGTTGGTGCAATATTTACGAAAATGGCTAATGCTGGTTACCCTGTGTCAGCAGCAGAGCAAAATATATACCAAATCTGCTTCACGTTAAGTTAAACCCAGCCAGTAAATTTCGTTTCGATTGAATCACTGCGCTGGAAGTTATACGGGTGAAAAAAATTAAAGTTACCACACTCAACACTTTTCAAATTTTTAAAGCGTTAAAATTTGTTGTTAATTTTCATTGCAGAATCATTCCCATTTGCAAATCTAATGACATAATCGCTCAGTAAAGAAATTCCAAAAAATTACAAAAATGTTCATAGCCGGCAGCCCTTTCATGATTTTTATACGAAATTCCTACGACATTTGGTTCACATCAAAGTCTATTCACTGCATGAACTTCGTTATGATTTCATGACTGGACCGGAAGTTATAGGGAAAAAAGCTTTATTTTGCTGAGCAAATTTGCAAGATTTAGGAGACAAAAATAACCATAGCTGGCAGCTCTATTCTAATTTTTCAGCCAAATTTTCACCAAATGTTATCTAAAGTAAGATCCAACTATTATTTTATATAATTATTAGTTGAAACTGTTGTGCCTCCTAGTACGCGATCTAGACGCTGTCTAGAACCAGATTTGGCCTATTTAGGATCAGGAACAAAGATAGAGCAAGTTTCAGCGTTGGCGGGGCCACGAATCGTGCAGTGCTGGAACTGTAGGAAGGAAGGACACATGTCTTGGGAGTGCTCAGAACCACGACGTTGTTTTGGGTGCGGTCGCCAGGAAGTCGTGCGGTCCGCATGCCCCACATTTCGGAGGGGTGAGGGCGAGCAAATACGCAAACTCCGGGAAGCGAGCACGTCGATAAACTGCGATCCGTTCTTCAACCCTCGATAAACTGCGGAACGCAAAGTATCTGTCAACGCTGGACGTAGAGTCAGCGTATTGGCAGATATCAATGGCGAAAGAATCCCAGCAACATACCGCTTTTTCCGTGCCGGGGAGAGGGTTGTTTTATTTTTTTGGTCCATAACTCAGGGACCACCTGGCAAAGGCTTATCGACACCGTATTGGGTCCCGCACTCGAGCCTTTCGTGTTTACCTATCTCGATGACATTATTATAGTGACAGAAACGCTCGAGCATCATATGGAAGTTTTGCAAAAGGTTTTTGTACGATTGAGAGAGGAGGGGCTAAACGTGTCCAAAGAAAAGTGCCAGTTCTGCAGGGCGCAGTTAAATTACTTAGGATATCTGTTGGACGAGGGAGCCTTCCACTTATACCCAGAAAAGGTACATGCTGTTAAAGATTTCCCTCAACCAAGCTCGGTAAAACAAGTCAGGCAACTACTGGAAACGGTATCCTGGTACCGTAGGTACCGTCGATTCATACCCGACCATGGTGGCACTCCTAAGCGATCTGCTAAAGAAAGGACTAAAGTTCTCGTGGTCAGATGTTTGTGAACGGGCATTCGAGGCCTGTAAACAAAAACTCACGTCGGCCCCAGTATTAGCATGTCCAGACTTCGACTTACCTTTCAAGGTCCAAACGGACGCATCTGATGTAGGGATAGGAGCGGTCTTGAGCCAGGTACACCCCACGGGGGAAAAGGTGGTGTGTTACCTTAGCCGCACATTCTCGAAGCTGTAAAGGAAGTATCCGGCTAATGAAAAAGAGTGTTTGGGTGTATTATGGGGGATAGAGAAACTCCGCCCGTACATTAAGGGCACACGCTTCGCTGTGACCACAGACCATCATTCTCTTGTATGGCTCAACAAATTGAAGGACCTGACCGGCAGATTGGTGAGATGAACCGTCCGTCTTCAACAATTTGATTTCGAAGGGATTCACCGAAAGGGGAAGGATCACGTAGTGCCTGATGCACTGTCTCGAGCGATCGCGGAGGTGGGTGACATAACAGTACCCTCCGTGCCAGATCGATGGTTTGAGAAGATGGTTGGTAGCGTTCGGGACGACCTTCGTAGATTCGGAAATTGGACGGTGACGGCGAATGCGTTGTGGAAGCAGGTCCCAGTCCGAAAGGGTAATGCGAGAACAGCCTTGTCAGGAAAAGGGTAGTCCCGAGGGCAGAAAGAGGCAGAATACTGAACCGATACCACGACGATCCAAAAGCTGGTCACATGGGTGTTACTGGAACGTGGTCGTGTGCTGCTCAAAATTATATATATTATATATATTATAATTAAAAGTGTTCTGGAGTACCCAGGATTCTGATATGTGACAATGGGGTTCAATTCAGGGGCAAACAGTTTAATTCGGCGGAAGAATACGGAGGACGGGTATGCTACACCGCGCTAGATCATCCCCAGGCCAAGCCAACCGAGAGGCGCAACCAAAATATTAAGTGCATGCTGAGATGCTACGCCTCAGATAATCTCCGCTCGTGAGACAAATATGTATGGCGGAAAAATTATGTACTCTCAGATACTAGCAAACATTTTTCAGCCAAACTGGCATACGCGCTCGTCGGGCCTTACGAAAAAAAGAAAAAAAAACCTCAGCGTGGACCTTCGAATTGGTGGATATGAAGGGCAAACCCGCCGCAAACTGGCATGCTAAGGACCTCAAACAATATATCGAAGGTGATTCCGGATTTGGAGACTGTTAGGGAACGTTCTAAAGCTGAACCTAACGTGCGGCTCAGTGGTCGAGAGTTCGTTAGTACGAGGATCACTCGCGGACAGTAGGGCGTGGGTCCGAAGACATTGAGTAGTTTGAATCACCGAACTAGAATTTCTAGGATGAATCAATGGTTGATTAATTAAAATTAATCCCCAAATTAAAACACAACCGAAGGGGGTTAATCGTGAATACATACATAAAAAACATAAAATGAAATCAGTACTAACTTTGGGAATCGTCGGAACATTCATTTTTAATCTCTGCTATAGCTTTGGTTATCGTTAACTTTACTTTTTTCCTTTCCTCTAATCTGGTGGGTGGTAGTTCCCATAGAGAACATTTTTTTTTTTGTTGACGGTGGTTCTGCATCCTGGTGAACTCCGATTGGACCCAGGCCAACGAATTGTACCTAAAATGTTCGGGAATAGATAAGCATATAGAATAGTGAAAGTAGAAAAAAAGTCTAGGGCATCAGAACCGCTAGAAAACTAATTTTCGAAGAAATATTCTTTGGTTGACAAAAAATGTGGAAAGACGTAATACACTTTTTTGTAGAATCATATCAAACATTCTTTATCCTTAGCAACAATACTTAACTATAACACAAATGATGAAAATGTTCAGTGCTGGCAACACTTTCCCAACGAAGCAGCAATAAGTTTACCTTAACAAGCTCCAACTTATCCTTTGAATCTCGTTCTCATCGGAGGATTTCATCGAAACTTTTAGCGGTGAAACGTTGTTTGAAGCTGCCATCCGAAAAATGTTCAAAACTCGGAAAATTGAAAAATTGGTTTCTTATTTTTATCGCAAATGCTTTGCATATGAGTACGTAATTTGAAGCATCTGTTGGTGCAACATTTACGAAAATGGCTAATGCTGGTTACCCTGTGTCAGCAGCAGAGCAAAATATATACCAAATCTGCTTCACGTTAAGTTAAACCCAGCCAGTAAATTTCGTTTCGATTGAATCACTGCGCTGGAAGTTATACGGGTGAAAACAAATTAAAGTTACCACCCTCAACACTTTTCAAATTTTTAAAGCGTTAAAATTTGTTGTTAATTTTCATTGCAGAATCATTCCCATTTGCAAATCTAATGGCATAATCGCTCAGTAAAGAAATTCCAAAAAATTACAAAAATGTTCATAGCCGGCAGCCCTTTCATGATTTTTATACGAAATTCCTACGACATTTGGTTCACATCAAAGTCTATTCACTGCATGAACTTCGTTACGATTTCATGACTGGACCGGAAGTTATAGGGAAAAAGCTTTATTTTGCTGAGCAAATTTGCAAGATTTAGGAGACAAAAATAACCATAGCTGGCAGCTCTATTCTAAGTTTTCAGCCAAATTTTCACCAAATGTTATCTAAAGTAAGATCCAACTATTATTTTATATAATTATTAGTTGAAACTGTTGTGCCTCCTAGTACGCGATCTAGACGCTGTCTAGAACCAGATTTGGCCTATTTAGGATCAGGAACAAAGATAGAGCAAGTTTCAGCGTTGGCGGGGCCACGAATCGTGCAGTGCTGGAACTGTAGGAAGGAAGGACACATGTCTTGGGAGTGCTCAGAACCACGACGTTGTTTTGGGTGCGGTCGCCAGGAAGTCGTGCGGTCCGCATGCCCCACATTTCGGAGGGGTGAGGGCGAGCAAATACGCAAACTCCGGGAAGCGAGCACGTCGATAAACTGCGATCCGTTCCTCAACCCTCGATAAACTGCGGAACGCAAAGTATCTGTCAACGCTGGACGTAGAGTCAGCGTATTGGCAGATATCAATGGCGAAAGAATCCCAGCAACATACCGCTTTTTCCGTGCCGGGGAGAGGGTTGTTCATTTTTTTGGTCCATAACTTAGGGACCACCTGGCAAAGGCTTATCGACACCGTATTGGGTCCCGCACTCGAGCCTTTCGTGTTTACCTACCTCGATGACATTATTATAGTGACAGAAACGCTTGAGCATCATATGGAAGTTTTGCAAAAGGTTTTTGTACGATTGAGAGAGGAGGGGCTAAACGTATCCAAAGAAAAGTGCCAGTTCTGCAGGGCGCAGTTAAATTACTTAGGATATCTGTTGGACGAGGGAGGCTTCCACGTATACCCAGAAAAGGTACATGCTGTTAAAGATTTCCCTCAACCAAGCTCGGTAAAACAAGTCAGGCAACTACTGGAAACGGTATCCTGGTACCGTAGGTACCGTCGATTCATACCCGACCATGGTGGCACTCCTAAGCGATCTGCTAAAGAAAGGACTAAAGTTATCGTGGTCAGATGTTTGTGAACGGGCATTCGAGGCCTGTAAACAAAAACTCACGTCGGCCCCAGTATTAGCATGTCCAGACTTCGACTTACCTTTCAAGGTCCAAACGGACGCATCTGATGTAGGGATAGGAGCGGTCTTGAGCCAGGCACAGCCCACGGGGGAAAAGGTGGTGTGTTACCTTAGCCGCACATTCTCGAAGCTGTAAAGGAAGTATCCGGCTAATGAAAAAGAGTGTTTGGGTGTATTATGGGGGATAGAGAAACTCCGCCCGTACATTAAGGGCACACGCTTCGCTGTGACCACAGACCATCATTCTCTTGTATGGCTCAACAAATTGAAGGACCTGACCGGCAGATTGGTGAGATGAACCGTCCGTCTTCAACAATTTGATTTCGAAGGGATTCACCGAAAGGGGAAGGATCACGTAGTGCCTGATGCACTGTCTCGAGCGATCGCGGAGGTGGGTGACATAACAGTACCCTCCGTGCCAGATCGATGGTTTGAGAAGATGGTTGATAGCGTTCGGGACGACCTTCGTAGATTCGGAAATTGGACGGTGACGGCGAATGCGTTGTGGAAGCAGGTCCCAGTCCGAAAGGGTAATGCGAGAACAGCCTTGTCAGGAAAAGGGTAGTCCCGAGGGCAGAAAGAGGCAGAATACTGAACCGATACCACGACGATCCAAAAGCTGGTCACATGGGTGTTACTGGAACGTGGTCGTGTGCTGCTCAAAATTATATATATTATATATATTATAATTAAAAGTGTTCTGGAGTACCCAGGATTCTGATATGTGACAATGGGGTTCAATTCAGGGGCAAACAGTTTAATTCGGCGGAAGAATACGGAGGACGGGTATGCTACACCGCGCTATATCATCCCCAGGCCAAGCCAACCGAGAGGCGCAACCAAAATATTAAGTGCATGCTGAGATGCTACGCCTCAGATAATCTCCGCTCGTGAGACAAATATGTATGGCGGAAAAATTATGTACTCTCAGATACTAGCAAACATTTTTCAGCCAAACTGGCATACGCGCTCGTCGGGCCTTACGAAAAAAAGAAAAAAAAACCTCAGCGTGGACCTTCGAATTGGTGGATATGAAGGGCAAACCCGCCGCAAACTGGCATGCTAAGGACCTCAAACAATATATCGAAGGTGATTCCGGATTTGGAGACTGTTAGGGAACGTTCTAAAGCTCAACCTAACGTGCGGCTCAGTGGTCGAGAGTTCGTTAGTACGAGGATCACTCGCAGACAGTAGGGCGTGGGTCCGAAGACATTGAGTAGTTTGAATCACCGAACTAGAATTTCTAGGATGAATCAATGGTTGATTAATTAAAATTAATCCCCAAATTAAAACACAACCGAAGGGGGTTAATCGTGAATAGTTGGGGGGTACATAAAATGAAATCAGTACTAACTTTGGGAATCGTCGGAACATTCATTTTTAATCTCTGCTATAGCTTTGGTTATCGTTAACTTTACTTTTTTCCTTTCCTCTAATCTGGTGGGTGGTAGTTCCCATAGAGAACATTTTTTTTTGTTGACGGTGGTTCTGCATCCTGGTGAACTCCGATTGGACCCAGGCCAACGAATTGTATCTAAAATGTTCGGGAATAGATAAGCATATAGAATAGTGAAAGTAGAAAAAAAGTCTAGGGCATCAGAACCGCTAGAAAACTAATTTTCGAAGAAATATTCTTTGGTTGACAAAAAATGTGGAAAGACGTAATACACTTTTTTGTAGAATCATATCAAACATTCTTTATCCTTAGCAACAATACTTAACTATAACACAAATGATGAAAATGTTCAGTGCTGGCAACACTTTCCCAACGAAGCAGCAATAAGTTTACCTTAAGAAGCTCCAACTTATCCTTTGAATCTCGTTCTCATCGGAGGATTTCATCGAAACTTTTAGCGGTGAAACGTTGTTTGAAGCTGCCATCCGAAAAATGTTCAAAACTCGGAAAATTGAAAAATTGGTTTCTTATTTTTATCGCAAATGCTTTGCATATGAGTACGTAATTTGAAGCATCTGTTGGTGCAACATTTACGAAAATGGCTAATGCTGGTTACCCTGTGTCAGCAGCAGAGCAAAATATATACCAAATCTGCTTCACGTTAAGTTAAACCCAGCCAGTAAATTTCGTTTCGATTGAATCACTGCGCTGGAAGTTATACGGGTGAAAAAAAATTAAAGTTACCACCCTCAACACTTTTCAAATTTTTAAAGCGTTAAAATTTGTTGTTAATTTTCATTGCAGAATCATTCCCATTTGCAAATCTAATGACATAATCGCTCAGTAAAGAAATTCCAAAAAATTACAAAAATGTTCATAGCCGGCAGCCCTTTCATGATTTTTATACGAAATTCCTACGACATTTGGTTCACATCAAAGTCTATTCACTGCATGAGCTTCGTTAGGATTTCAGGACTGGACCGGAAGGTATAGGGAAAAAAGCTTTATTTTGCTGAGCAAATTTGCAAGATTTAGGAGACAAAAATAACCATAGCTGGCAGCTCTATTCTAATTTTTCAGCCAAATTTTCACCAAATGTTATCTAAAGTAAGATCCAACTATTATTTTATATAATTATTAGTTGAAACTGTTGTGCCTCCTAGTACGCGATCTAGACGCTGTCTAGAACCAGATTTGGCCTATTTAGGATCAGGAACAAAGATAGAGCAAGTTTCAGCGTTGGCGGGGCCACGAATCGTGCAGTGCTGGAACTGTAGGAAGGAAGGACACATGTCTTGGGAGTGCTCAGAACCACGACGTTGTTTTGGGTGCGGTCGCCAGGAAGTCGTGCGGTCCGCATGCCCCACATTTCGGAGGGGTGAGGGCGAGCAAATACGCAAACTCCGGGAAGCGAGCACGTCGATAAACTGCGATCCGTTCCTCAACCCTCGATAAACTGCGGAACGCAAAGTATCTGTCAACGCTGGACGTAGAGTCAGCGTATTGGCAGATATCAATGGCGAAAGAATCCCAGCAACATACCGCTTTTTCCGTGCCGGGGAGAGGGTTGTTTCATTTTTTTGGTCCATAACTCAGGGACCACCTGGCAAAGGCTTATCGACACCGTATTGGGTCCCGCACTCGAGCCTTTCGTGTTTACCTACCTCGATGACATTATTATAGTGACAGAAACGCTCGAGCATCATATGGAAGTTTTGCAAGAGGTTTTTGTACGATTGAGAGAGGAGGGGCTAAACGTATCCAAAGAAAAGTGCCAGTTCTGCAGGGCGCAGTTAAATTACTTAGGATATCTGTTGGACGAAGGAGCCTTCCACGTATACCCAGAAAAGGTACATGCTGTTAAAGATTTCCCTCAACCAAGCTCGGTAAAACAAGTCAGGCAACTACTGGAAACGGTATCCTGGTACCGTAGGTACCGTCGATTCATACCCGACCATGGTGGCACTCCTAAGCGATCTGCTAAAGAAAGGACTAAAGCTCTCGTGGTCAGATGTTTGTGAACGGGCATTCGAGGCCTGTAAACAAAAACTCACGTCGGCCCCAGTATTAGCATGTCCAGACTTCGACTTACCTTTCAAGGTCCAAACGGACGCATCTGATGTAGGGATAGGAGCGGTCTTGAGCCAGGCACAGCCCACGGGGGAAAAGGTGGTGTGTTACCTTAGCCGCACATTCTCGAAGCTGTAAAGGAAGTATCCGGCTAATGAAAAAGAGTGTTTGGGTGTATTATGGGGGATAGAGAAACTCCGCTCGTACATTAAGGGCACACGCTTCGCTGTGACCACAGACCATCATTCTCTTGTATGGCTCAACAAATTGAAGGACCTGACCGGCAGATTGGTGAGATGAACCGTCCGTCTTCAACAATTTGATTTCGAAGGGATTCACCGATTGGACCCAGGCCAACGAATTGTACCTAAAATGTTCGGGAATAGATAAGCATATAGAATAGTGAAAGTAGAAAAAAAGTCTAGGGCATCAGAACCGCTAGAAAACTAATTTTCGAAGAAATATTCTTTGGTTGACAAAAAATGTGGAAAGACGTAATACACTTTTTTTTAGAATCATATCAAACATTCTTTATCCTTAACAACAATACTTAACTATAACACAAATGATGAAAATGTTCAGTGCTGGCAACACTTTCCCAACGAAGCAGCAATAAGTTTACCTTAACAAGCTCCAACTTATCCTTTGAATCTCGTTCTCATCAGAGGATTTCATCGAAACTTTTAGCGGTGAAACGTTGTTTGAAGCTGCCATCCGAAAAATATTCAAAACTCGGAAAATTGAAAAATTGGTTTCTTATTTTTATCGCAAATGCTTTGCATATGAGTACGTAATTTGAAGCATCTGTTGGTGTAATATTTACGAAAATGGCTAATGCTGGTTACCCTGTGTCAGCAGCAGAGCAAAATATATACCAAATCTGCTTCACGTTAAGTTAAACCCAGCCAGTAAATTTCGTTTCGATTGAATCACTGCGCTGGAAGTTATACGGGTGAAAAAAAATTAAAGTTACCACCCTCAACACTTTTCAAATTTTTAAAGCGTTAAAATTTGTTGTTAATTTTCATTGCAGAACCATTCCCATTTGCAAATCTAATGACATAATCGCTCAGTAAAGAAATTCCAAAAAATTACAAAAATGTTCATAGCCGGCAGCCCTTTCATGATTTTTATACGAAATTCCTACGACATTTGGTTCACATCAAAGTCTATTCACTGCATGAACTTCGTTATGATTTCATGACTGGACCGGAAGTTATAGGGAAAAAAGCTTTATTTTGCTGAGCAAATTTGGAAGATTTAGGAGACAAAAATAACCATAGCTGGCAGCTCTATTCTAATTTTTCAGCCAAATTTTCACCAAATGTTATCTAAAGTAAGATCTAAATATTATTTAATTTAATTATTAGTTGAAACTGTTGCGCCTCCTAGTACGCGATCTAGACGCTGTCTAGAACCAGATTTGGCCTATTTAGGATCAGGAACAAAGATAGAGCAAGTTTCAGCGTTGGCGGGGCCACGAATCGTGCAGTGCTGGAACTGTAGGAAGGAAGGACACATGTCTTGGGAGTGCTCAGAACCACGACGTTGTTTTGGGTGCGATCGCCAGGAAGTCGTGCGGTCCGCATGCCCCACATTTCGGAGGGGTGAGGGCGAGCAAATACGCAAACTCCGGGAAGCGAGCACGTCGAAGAGGCCGCAACGTGTGCTAACTTCTCCGATGGTGGACTACGCGCTAGCGAAGGGGAATCAGTATAGTCGGCCGCATTTGCAGGTGAGTGTAGAGGGCTTGCTAGACTCGGGAGCTAGTCGCACGATCCTAGAGGAGAAGGGATGGTTTCGGTTAAGAGAAGAAGGTGTGACGTTAATCCAGAATGGGATCGGGGAAGTTCGACTTGCTAATGGGGAAACGTGGCCAGTAGCGGGAATGGCGAGACCGAAGTTTCAGCTGAACGGATGACATCATGAGTTAGAGGTCTTAGTAATACCTTCAGTACCTCAGGCATTAATCTAAGGCATTGATTTTTGGAAATGTTTCCGAGCGGTCCTCGAAATGAAGGGGCAACAGTGGACCTCTGTTGCTACCGTAGAAACGATGGCCGGAAAGACGCTGTGGAGTCGGTCTAATTTATCAATAAGCGAGATCAAGATACTGTCAGGGCTGTTAGAGGAACAGTTTGTGCTGATGGGGGAAGGCCTGGGCTGCGCAAAATCGGTGGCCCATGTCATTAAAACTAACTCCCCTCCGATAAAGCAAAGGTACTATCCTGTTTCGCCAGCTGTCCAGAAACAGGTTAACGTATAATTGGGCAAAATGCTAATAACGGGGGATTGGAACCATCGGCAAGCGCTTGGTCATCTCGAATATTCTTGGTTCGAAAGAAGGATGGATCTTATCGGTTTTGTGTCGATTTTAGAAAGCTGAAGGCGATGTCTGAAAAGGATGCGATCCGTTGCCGTATATGTCCTCAACCCTCGATAAACTGCGGAACGCAAAGTATCTGTCAACGCTGGACGTAGAGTCAGCGTATTGGCAGATATCAATGGCGAAAGAATCCCAGCAACATACCGCTTTTTCCGTGCCGGGGAGAGGGTTGTTTCATTTTTTTGGTCCATAACTCAGGGACCACCTGGCAAAGGCTAATCGACACCGTATTGGGTCCCGCACTCGAGCCTTTCGTGTTTACCTACCTCGATGACATTATTATAGTGACAGAAACGCTCGAGCATCATATGGAAGTTTTGCAAGAGGTTTTTGTACGATTGAGAGAGGAGGGGCTAAACGTATCCAAAGAAAAGTGCCAGTTCTGCAGGGCGCAGTTAAATTACTTAGGATATCTGTTGGACGAGGGAGCCTTCCACGTATACCCAGAAAAGGTACATGCTGTTAAAGATTTCCCTCAACCAAGCTCGGTAAAACAAGTCAGGCAACTACTGGAAACGGTATCCTGGTACCGTAGGTACCGTCGATTCATACCCGACCATGGTGGCACTCCTAAGCGATCTGCTAAAGAAAGGACTAAAGTTCTCGTGGTCAGATGTTTGTGAACGGGCATTCGAGGCCTGTAAACAAAAACTCACGTCGGCCCCAGTATTAGCATGTCCAGACTTCGACTTACCTTTCAAGGTCCAAACGGACGCATCTGATGTAGGGATAGGAGCTGTAGGGGTACTACCTTGGAAATCCATGTGTGTTAAATTTTAGTCAACATAAATACGCTCTGCAAATCTGACGATGGTCCAATGTTTTTGTCAGAAGTAATGACAAATAAAATGTTGAACAAAAATCCTTGCCTACTTTTAGGCACTCACACGGCTCAAAATTTTCAATTCTTTATCAAAGACAAGCTTAAAATATAAAAAGTTGTCAGTGCCAATACTGCTTTTAACAAAAATTTACGCTGCTTCGAGTTAGAGCAGTACCTCAAAATTCACTAAAACGGTCGCCGCCGCCAAAAGGTTTAGGATATCTGAATTCTAGCAAGTCATGGACCTACCTTATATAAACATTTACGTCTTCCGAAAATTTCAGCTCGATCGGATCGGCCACTCCAGAGATTATCTCCCTAAATCATTTTGCTGATATATATATATATATATATATATATATATATATATATATATATATATATATATATATATATATATATATATATATATATATATATATATATATATATATATATATATATATATATATATATATATATATATATATATATATATATATATATATATATATATATATATATATATATATATATATATATATATATATATATATATATATATATACTACTGTGGGCAAAAAATAGTAAGACTTTTTAATTTAAATTTCGCGCGGAAATCCATTCGTCGAAATTTTTTTTTCTACGTTGGTATGACTTTCAGTTACATCTGTGCCAAATATTACATCAAAGTAATCATTAGTGTTTAGTATACGCTTGTCTTTCTGAAGTACAAAAAGTGCATTCGGCGATTTTAACAATGAGTGAAATTATTCAACAAAGAAGTTCCATTAAATTTT
>CANBKX010000433.1:0-19422 GCA_947369275.1 Nemotelus nigrinus
AGCAGCTAAAACTCAAAATAAATATAGTTTGCTGGAATATTTTGATTATCTAAAAGTGGAAATATGGTCAATTGTTGATTTGCCTGTGATCAAGCCACATTAACATCATCTGAAGATGACTTAAGCTTGTGAGGCTAATTTCTTATAGGAAGTACTTAGCAATGGCACAACCCTCTAGTTGTGCCACGTTTTGGACTCTCCTTTCTAATGTATAGCGAAGAATGCACCTTTCTGTCAGTCTCCGGCCTTTCGTTTTGCTCTCATGTATATATTAAAATTTCAAGCATTAGTTAGTGTGACTGTCCTTTAAATTTGATCAGTTTAGTTAATAGGGCATAGGCTCTAGAGACTTTGTTGAATTTCATGTGCCTAATGGCGCATTGTTCCTTTAATATGCTTGGTAGCGGCAGCATCAGATCCTCCTGCAATGGTGTACCCTCCAATTCTTCGGTGATCTGACCATTTAGCAAATTATTAAAGTGCAGTTCTCAGCGTTTTAGAATGCCTTCAAGGTCAAAGATCAGATTGCTTTCTTTGTTGTTCCATTAAGAGCAGCATTGTCTATATAGAATCATATTTCAAACTTTTTGTCCAAATTTCTATACCTGGCGCGAACCTTGCTATCTAGTTTTTTTTTCAATTTCACAGATCATATCTCTTTCGGGCTGCTTTCTTCAGTTTGTGGTCTTTTTTCTGTTCTTCTGAGCTCTCACGCACCCGCTTTCTATGAGAATTCAACATTTCTCATTGTGAAACATTCTTACGTTCAGTCATTACTTTGCATTCATCATCAACTCAATCACTACGTTATCTACGACTGAAGTAACAATAAGATATTGGCCAAGCCCAGGCCAAAGCTGACGAGCCCAAGCGTGTGGACGGTCCAGACAAGCGACTTTGACAGGACTCACTGGCGCTTGTGCGACTTCCGTTCGAAGTGGCTTTTGGATACGAGTCAAAGCGATTTCGTGACGTGCCGTCAAATGAGGTCCACATGATGGCTGACAAGCTCACAAGCAGTTGGTCTGACCTTGGCCAATATGTATTTGCTACATAAGATGGCATCAGCAGTACTAATGATATAATTAAAATGTGTTTCCTTCTCACCTACGCTTAAATTGCTGGCCCCAAAGCATACTCTCCCTCCATCGAACTCTGCAAGGGTGAGTCCCAAAGCAAGAAGAAAGTCAAGGACCTTGACTCAAGGCAATACTTGACTCAAGGCAATACATAGCGCGGAAAGAACATGATTTGCGATACAATTTGTAATATTTCACCAGTAATCGCCAGAGGTAGATAGCAATATCCAAGTCCAAATTGAAAAAAAACAGAAAGTACCCCGCCAAGTAGCGCTGTTACGATCAGATACGATTCTCATTCCCATTAAGCAATATACATGCGCTTTGCGTAAAAGACTCGAATGGCGATTTATGAAATATTGATTTTCTTAAAACCTACTTTTAGTACTAAAATGGTAAGCGATAAAATAGTTAACGCAGAATACTTATTTTGATACTATTTGGCACTTTTATGCAATCCACTACAGACAATTACGTTTTTTGCCAGCGAATGTTCGCTGCGCTTACTGTTTCTTGATGGGATTATACGCATGCCAACACACTCTCACCTATCAGCTACACCGATATGTACATTCTCACCTGTCATTTGAGATATGCTTCTCTAATTTTTGCATATGATAAAGTAAACTTATTTGGTCGTAACTCTTTTTAGGTGCCAGCTTATGGTAAATCCTTCACTCCCTATCCTTCTCTGCTATCAGGGAAATATCGCACAGTACCGTTCTTTTCGCACTATCTATAGTATGTACGCTTTGCTATGAATCTGTAATGCTTCAATGCATTACGCAAAAAATTACTTGAGTGCTTTAGTAAGTATGGGATAACGTTGCTGCAATTTATCATCTTCCTTTCCCAAATTATTTCCCTAAAATAACATAAGGGGGTAAATACATGCAAAATCGAAAAAAATTTGCTAATTTCAGATTGACTTAAAATATATGCATTGTTTATTCAGAAAATTTTCAATATTGAATCCTTATAGTCCATGTCTTACAGTAAATGAAAATATTTTTTTAACACAAAATGGCGGCGATGCCAACAAATGAAAAAAACACATTAAAAATTGCATCGTACAACTGGACGCCTTTTCCGGGGAACTTGCAACGTTCAGAGAAAAAAAAATATGCTAATGAGACACATCGGTGAACCAATGAAATTTATAAAAAAAACAAATTAAATTTTTACATTAATTTTAAATTTAAAAAAATCAATTATTTTTCAAAAAAATCACGTTTTAAACATTAATAAACAAATTATTTTTCCGAAATTACAATAAAATGTAGATTCAACGATTAGATAATACTGTTTTATAGGTGTGGTATAAATTTGAGCCGGATCGGTTCAATATTTTTTGAGATATTTGGTACGGAAGTTGAAAAAGTACTACTTTGAGAAAAACGCGTTTAAAGTTTGCGTTAGATAAAAATCATTGATTATAATCTTTTACTATAACTTACTCGTTACTCAGCAATTCCAGGTCCATACAGTCAGCCTCTTCATGCATATCATTTTGGTGCATTCAGCCTCTTCATGCATATCATTTTGGTGCATTAGAAGATCACGGCGTGCATTTTGGGCTTTTTTTGAGCTGAAAAGACTTCGATGGTTCTATCGTTCTATCCTGTCATTGGCGGCTCTCTTGGCATAATTAAAAAAGATGGGGCTTATTTCGATACCTAAATCATTCATTAGGTGCAAGAGGAAAGTATGACCTTTGAAGAACATCCCGGCAAGCCGGCAATTTAACGGTTTTTACTACAAGTTTCATGAATACAGGCCCCTTTGGATATTATACAAATATACAAGTGTAAGTGTACATCTGTATCTATATTTCCTTAGAACTTCATATTTATTAGAATTTGGGAGTCATACACAATTAGAAAACCACCCATAGCACCGAAAAGAAAGTAGGCAGGGACGCCCGACAGGTATGTCCGACCTGCTGTGGAACGCCGCGCTACCTATAACTGACTATAACTCAAGAACTAATACGAATATCGCTTCAATACTTTTTTTGGTATATTTTAAGACCATTTCAAACATGTTGATGTAGTAAAAAAATCGATTTTTTATTAGCAGTTGCATGTATTTTCCCCCTTAAATCATAAAATATTTCATTATAATGCACGGCAACTACTTATTTACTCGGTGAATTTTTTTGACATCATTGGGAACATATAGTCGCCGATCTTCTTATATTTTCTTGAAACTACATTAAACATTTAATTTTGAGCCATACAAACTATCTTAAGTAAACTTTATTATTTTTATCGTTACCATTAGAACAATTTGCTGGATACATCTAAATTACTTTTTTAATGTAACTTACATTAAATTTTCAAATGCAAACGTTTCTTACTGCATCATTAGTTTTCCCAGCAAGTATCAAATATAATCAACGGAAGTCAAAAAGGTACTGCCATTCCGTTATGCGTTTATAAGTTTATAACCTATCAAATGGCATATACAATTATGACCGTTTTTTCCATTTCTATTCCGACATCATGTCTAAACTAACTGCAGATGTTCATATGTCACCCTAGTTTTGCTTTGCTATTTATTTGTCGTATCCATTTCAAATAGTTGTTCACATACAACCATGTATGAACAAATGCACATTCATATTCTATGCCAGTTAGCAAAACAAAACCAGGAAACTTATGACTAGAATAAGATGTGACATTGTGATGGATTACTTTTATGAAAGAAGCTCATGCTGTTTATCGTCACAGTTACAATTATCTATCCTTTTGTTGTCATTGTTGTTACTGAGTCAGGCATGCACAACATCGCTACTGGCAGCAATGAGCTTACATTATTGCAATTTAAGTTTAAAGATCAAAATACTTTGTAAAAAAGCTAAGATGCAATTCAGCAACAAACATTCATTACAACACCGAGCAGAACTAAATAATTAACGGTGCTAACTAATTAATTTAGCGTTTGATTCGTTTGCAAAAAGTGTCCTTCTTACACCTCCTTAATTTAGACGAAACTGTGATTACAGTTTTTCACGGAAAGCAGGAAAAAAAGTTGAGCTAATTAATCAATTTGACGTTTTTTTTTCAGGAATAATGAAATGAATAGAAAGCCAGGGATGGTCGTGTAAAATAAATGTATTTCATTGGTATGCGTTGCAGCTGATTTTCTTTTTGTTGTTTGCAGCGTTTTGATATTATTGGAAAGTGGATATTAGATTTGAATCGTGTTTTCTATGGTCAGTTTAAATGTTTTAGATACCTCAAGACAATCTGGAAGATAAAAATGAATAAAGAAAGTTTAATGCATAACAACCGCTACAAAGATTGATTTGCGAAGGTAAGCAGACAAAATGTGAAATTGTTCTTGTGGGACGATTAAAATTGAAGTTTTTTTTGAAACTAAGTGCTTTTGAAATTATGCACTGATTCTCATCAGACATCAGCTTATAATGCATACCTGACGGATGTGACCACTTGCAGTTGGAAATCATTAATTTTTATTTACGTTAGTTGTGATAAATTTTAACATCGTCGACTTATATCCATCGACATAATTTACTCATAAAGGTTATTGATTTGTGGTCATGGTTCCCTTCTTGTCTATAAATTCGCATAGACAACGTACATATATCGTCTCTAAAGCTTATCAAAGCAGATAATAATTGATACGGAAAACTCGATCGTTTTGCGCAATAAGCCTCTGAAAGCAGAGTCGAAATAGAATTGTTTTTGTGGAATGATTAAAATTGAAAAATGTGTCATTTGTGAATACATTTTCCACTAAACGTTTTCCCTAATATTTTTTTTTTTATAGAATTGATCAGTGTTACAGTTGCTGAATCGCCCTTACATTGCCATTAAAAGTTTATTAGACCTGCTCCATTTTGAAACTAACCTAGCTCTGAATAGAGGAAAAGGAAAATTAGGCGTAAAGCAAGTTGTGAGATTTCTCACTATTGGTTTGGATGACATTTTTAATAAATTTGAAACCCACACTCGACAAGGGTAGGGTTGCAGTTGGCTAATTTTATCAAAAGTACCACTTTTGAAATCTTTGTCAGATTATTTACCATGGTGCAAACCGTGGCTTTGTACCTGCCTGTAGTGCTGTCCGCATTAAAATATGAATGTCTTGTTGAGCATCGAAGTTTATCTTCTCTAAAACGTGTTTTCGAGCCTGTGGCACTCAACAATGTTGGGCTCGAATTAGAAATGCTTAAACGTCTACTAATCAAAAACTATCGGTAGCAAAATGTCAGAGCAAAACAATGTTATCGTGTACATACTTAAGTGATGCCTCGTAATACATTTCGATCTAAGTTGGATGATGCTTTAGATTTCTTTTGGTCCAGCGTAAAAGCACATATACAGGTATTATTGTAAAAAAATTATATTGAATTAATGCAATTAATTCAATTCATCCCATTAACTTAATTCAAGAAAAAAGCTATTCATATATAAATTGTATGTTTTGTTTACACAGTGGAAATCGTATGAAGGTTCTTGACGTTAGGAAGCTATTGCAATCCCTGGTCCGATCCCCATTGGAAACTGCTTCGAGTAGCATCGACCGCTACCAGGAATTGGATCGGACCGTTGACATCCTTACTAATGCTATCAACTCTGCATCTACAGCAGCATGTAGCCCATCCAGAGGCAGGGGGAATCCAAAGCCTCTTTGGTGGAATATGGAAAGAGTTCAATAGCTCTAAAATGTCTAGTGAATGTTCGCTGTATATAGCGAAGCTGAAATGTTTTAAGTATGTCTTACGCAAGGCAAACAGGTCCTCATGGAGATCTTTCTATGAAAATGTGGAGTTTCAGCGAAACAAAGTGGCTCTGTCCAATTTCAAGCATGACACCAAAGGCTACGATGTGCATCATGGACCCTGAGGGCATTTAGACTATTTCGAACTAAGATACTCTAAATGTTCTCGTGGACGCATATTTTTCGGGCAATTATTATACTCCTGTAGAAGTCGCGTACCAAACAGAGCAAACTACCATATTAGACCAATTCTCAACTGAAGTGGGCCATTAACTCATTTGAACCATACAAATCTCAGGGCCTGATGGCATTCTTGCGGCTGATATTCAGCAGTTGACGGAAGTATCGTTGCCCTGGATCAGAGGGATTTAAAACGCTTGCCTGCGCTGCTCGTATGTGCTCACTTGTTGCCGGGAAACTACAGTTGTTCTAAAGCTCTAAAGCAAAAATAGTTTCGTATGTTAAACCAAAGGACTATCATCCAATGTGTCTTAGCTCTGTCCTGCTTAAGATTCTGGAAAGGATTATTATTCAGGTTAGCATATGAAAAACTTAATCAATCCTATGTTGATCTTGCAGTCACAATATGGTTACACAAAAATTGAACCTGTCAAAATTGCTCTTGATGTCCTCATTGCAGAAATTGAGAAATCTATTGCGCCTAAGGAATACACGCTTGCTGCCTTTTTATACATTGAAGGGGCCTGACAAGATGTTTGACGCGCTTTTTGAGCCACTCTTTGTACTGTTGATAAGCGGCTGATTGCTTTTATCGTGCAACTTTTTAAGAATAGAGTGCTAATCTCTTCCTTGGAGAATGCTTATTTACAACGAGGGGTCAGCACGGGCGCAACTCAGGCCGAAGTCCCCTCTCCTCTGGTGTGGAACACTACGGTAAATACTCTCTTTATAAGGTTGGACCGTGCCGGCTCCAAAGTGGTTGCTTATGCAGACTTGGTTGCTTATGCAGAGTATTTATCTACACTATCAACATACTTTCACGTTAAAGCCGTGAGAGTGGCTTGAATGCGAGTTCAAACAAAACGGAACTAATACTGTTTTAAATAAAATGCAAAGTTTCTCGCTTCGATTTATCGAAATTGAACTGAGTTTGGATTAACCGGAGCCTGAGGGTCAAACGTTTAGAGCTCATCGCCGGATTGAAGTTACAATATAGCAGCAAGAGCGCGGTAACTACTGCAAAAAAGTAATTGGGGTAAATTGGCGTTTGGATCCTCGTTATGTGTCTTTTCTTTATAACGCAGTGATTAAGCTAATTCTATTGTTTAAGCTGGCGTTCTGATGGCAGCTTGCACCTAAGGCTGACTGCAAACATCAGCTTGACAAAGTGCAAAAGTTAGCTGCACTCCTGGTGATTGGAGCATTTCCCACCACCTCTTCTAAAACACTTCTGATTCATTGGTTACCGGTGCTACTAATCTCGCTACTGTGAGACTTAATTATATTCTAACATAGCACCAGGCAGCTATTAAGCTTGACTCGATGTGTTCTATGTTGTGGCCGTTCTTACGAGCCACTGCGTCATAGGACGGATTTTGGCGGAACTTTGGTTCGGAGGACGAGGAGAAACCCGTCCTCCATCTAATGTGCCAGTGCCCGGCTTTGACGAGGAGCAAGGTGGCTGCACTTGGTACACCCAACTATATCTGCTCAATTTAAAGAAGATAGTGCGGTTTATCAAAAGAAGCAGATGGTTTCCTGACTTTAGTGACTAGGGGAGAGAAACTTACTGAGTCATCACAACAGGCCTTTTTTTTTTGGATCTATGTGCGTTTTTTAATAATAATAACTTTATTGAATTTGTTTGTGTATTGTGTGGTACAGTTAGCGATAATTTCTGGTCCCGAATTTGTTTGTGTATTGTGTGGTACAATTAGCGATAATTTCTGGTGCCGTAAATCCCGGGATTGATGAGTTCTAATCCCGGGATTTTCAGGATCAGAAATTGGCCTGGATTCCGGGGCCGGGAGTCAAGCATAGTCGGCAATCAAATTACGGCAAGACTCGAAAAGAGCAAATAGAATCCATATTTATGAGAAAGCCATTAGCATGCAGGTTCACATCAAAATGCGTAAAGAATAGAGCAAAACAAACCGATGTAACAGTTAACAAGAGAATACAAAGGGGTTTGTAAATAAATAAGTATGGACTGTTTCGCATTTAGTGCATTCGTTACTTCGAATGATGTGAGGAAATTAATATTAGCGAATGCATACACAGATTTACCGAAATCCTCAATAACAATAAAAAAAAAGGCTGTGAGCTATGCAAGGAGGATAGAAAAAATAATAAAAAATGAGATAAGACAGTCTAGTATCTCAGGTGACCGGTTCAGTTTGACGTTTGATGAGTGGACCTCGACAACACATAGGCGCTACACAAATATTAACATCTACTAAGTGAATTCTTACTGGAGCTTGGTGCGAGTAAAGATATCAATGACAGTTGCAAACTACCTGGATATATTAAAAGAGCGTTTCGTTTAGTTTGATGTTTCTCTAGGAAAAGACATTGTTACCATCATAACTGATGGGTCAAATGAAATGCGAAAAGTAGGCTGACTAGTTAATACAGAGCAACATATTTGTTTCGCGCATAGCATCCTTTTGGCAGTTTGCGATGTTCTCTATAATAGGAGGTCCATTCTAGATCAAAGAGTTGATGAAGCAGCTGATAATCTGGACAAAGACCACGAAGATTTGGACGCTCCTGAATCAGCTTACACCGTTGAACCCGGTCGCCTGCAAGACACGCTAGATCTGACGAAGGACATCAGCGCATGCATAAAGAAAGTTCGTAAGGTGGTTTTATATTTTAAAAAAAGCACCAACGAAAAATAATAATGATCTTCAAAACTATGTCAAATCCGAGCAAGGCATTAAATGTCTCACTTACTGGATTGTAAAACAAGATGAAATAATCTCTTGACAATGTTTAAACGGTTTTCCATTTTGAAAAATAGTATACATTAATAGGCCTGTAATATCCAGAGCGATTAAAAGGAACTGAGTTAGATTCGTTTCTGAATCGTTAAAAAAAAGTTTTAACCCTTGTAAAATTGACTGTGGAGGCCTTAAATCGCAAAGATGCAAATTCATGCACTGCTAATACTTCATCAAGATTTTTATTTAGGCTGCTAGGAGAAAAACGGTCCATTCTTGTGAATGCTATGAAAATGGCAATATTTTACCGAATAAAAGGGCGTCCATGTACTGAGCTATCTGGTTAGCTAAGCTATCTCCAGAATCTACAGTGTGCCAGCAAAAGTTTACCAAGTGAAATAGAATCTCTATTTTGGAAACCAAGCAACGCAAATATTAAAAAAAAAAATACTTCAATGATCTAGATGCTGAACCCTTTGTTTCCTATCCAAAGAAATGAGGAGAACCCAGTAGATACCCATATTGATTCAAAACAAGGTAGTCGTCAATTGATGCTATAAAAAGAGCTGCAAAAGTATGAAAATAATCAATCATAAAATGCCGCAAGAAAATAATTTAATTAAGACCATTGCAAAAGAAATGAATCTTTTCGAAAGTGGTGGCACTCGCATAGTTTGGAGCAGGCTTACCAATATTTATCGACCGTTTCCGCGGCGTCCAACATAGGGAATAAATTTAGAAGCAGGCTCGGAGACGATGCTTTGGATACTTTGCTATTGCTTCAATGTTACTTCCGAAAAAACCAATGAACTTTGGCAGAAATTTTATGTGTTGAATATTTTATAGGTTCAGAGTTGTGATTTATTGTTGTGATTTCTTGTCGTGATTTGTTGTTGTAATTTGTAATAGTTGTAATTTTAAATATTTGCTTTCATACTGTCAACGTCTCGGATAATTAAAATTATTGTTTTTATTTGCATCAATTAAATAAATTAGTAATTATTCAGTAACATATTTTTTATACAGTTTTCCGCTTACTTATTGCTGTAGTTTTGAAATGATGGCACAATATAATCTGTTTATTAAAAACTTGACTTATTTTGTTGTGTTATATTTTGAATCTCGAATCCAGGGATCCCGGGATTTGAGATTTTTTAATCCCGTAAACCCGGGATTGAAAAAGTTAAGTTAAAGTTAAGACAAAGTAAAAGAAAAAGTTAAGAAAAAGTTAAGACGGTAAAAGTTAAAGTTAAGACAATGTCTTCACATCTAAGCTTTGAATCCAAATTGACTTTTTTCAGAAAAGTTTCTTACGATGTGCATAGTATAGTAATATAGCAATAATTAGCTTAAAAGCTTATGTTGTGCTCAACCTAAATTAAATAAAACTTAAAAACTAAGATTCATGACTTAAGTTAACGGTGTTTACAGTAATTGTCATTACAAATTAAATATCCGGGATGCAACCAGAGGATTATTGAAAGTTGCGCATTTATTGAGGAATTTTTGGGTCAAATGTTTAGAGATATATAGTAATCTCTTCCGATTAGTTGAGAAATAAAAGGGTTTGTTGAGCATAATTTTCAGTCATTTGTTTTTTAATATTTGCAGACTTTTGGTATGTGATATTGCGCATTCACTCCATACAGAGCACCCAAAGAGAATGATTGGCTGCATTGCATATTTAAAAACTAGCAATTTATTCGCTATTGAGAGCCTATTAATAATTATTTTTAATAATTATTTTAATTCCTATTAATAAGCGGATAGGAGTAGTGAATGCTCTTCAAAATGTTCGGCTTTATTTCTTCGACATGGCCAGAGTTGTCGTACCTACACAAGGGTCAAGTGGTAATTTCCAAGTACTTACGGAAGACGACAGGTAGGCAACAGTTTGCATCGTTCCGAAAAGCGATTAGGACTATTTAAGAGTAATTAAACGGGTACTTGTAGATCAAAATTATCTCGAAACTTAATTTTCCAAGGTGTGTCTCAACCAGTTGTCGCCGAGTGTAAATGATGTAGAGAGTGGGGCTTAAAACTGACCCCTATGGAACTCCGGCTAGTATTCCATATTTATCGATTTCCACTGTGTAAAAGCTTTAGATTTATCTGAAAAGGTCCTGGCTGATATAAAAGATTGGATAATCTTGTACAAGTACACAAGAGCAGAATTGTTTATAAGCTTATATATGAGTCCTTCCTGCCAAACAGTATCAAATGCTTTCTCGATGTCAAATCCAAATAAGCCTGTGGTTTTATCAACATTGAAGTTATTTTGCATATATTTTACTATTCTATACAGTTGACGCATTGTCAAAAGCTTGGATTGAAAACATAATTGAAAATAAAGTATGGTTGCAGACAAGTCTATTGATAATTAAACTCTGGAGAGTATAATTTTTTCAAACAGTTTGCTTAATGATGGTAATACAAGTATTGGGCGATAGCTCCTGGGGAACTTAGGATTTTTACAAGGTTTTAATATTAAAACAATCAGTTTTTTCCAAGCTGAAGGATAGTGTCTGCATTTTAGGCAGATGTTGAAGATCTTAAAAACCATGACAATTGCCTTTCTAGGGAGATTCTTGAGTATAACATTGGGTAATCCGTCGATACTGGGCGATAATTTTAAAGTTTCCAAAATGAAACGAATTTCGGGTGGTTTATAGGAAGAATTTCGGTGGACATCATATGGTTGGTAGTTCGTTGACAATTTATCTTTATTTTCCTAATTTTGCAACCAAAATTTTAAACTTTGTTTATCTCGGTACTATGTCAATTTATTTTTGTTGAGTTGCATGAGCTATAGCGCATAAACCGTACATTTTCTTGAGTGATTTGTCAAGATAGCACCACTGCCACAAAGTTGCCAGTAACTAATTTAATTTTAATTTATTAATATTAGACATGTTTTTACTAAAAACCAATACATATTGTGAATTCGCATAAACACATATTACATATGCTATAAACAAAGGTAAATTCGTGATGAACTATTTTTTTTTAACTCACAGGAGGTATTGGCCTTTAGTAGGTTTACTTCAATTTTCATAAATTAAAATTAAATTAGCCCCGGTGTTTGAAGCCCTATAACTTCCGATGCAGTCGACACATTCCGTCGAAACTTATATAGTAGATAAACAAAATTTATAAACTTTTGGTTGGTATATTCGGATAGAACTGCCAGTTATAGTAGTTTTTGGCATTTTATTACTGAGATATAATACCATTAAATTTTCGAAAAACAATTGAGAATGCAATGAAATAGACATTATGGAATATATCATTGTGTACAAACAAAAAAAACACATTGTTTACATCGGTTCCATAAAAAAACAGCAAGTTACTCAAAATAGCACCTTGAAAGGATCCACCTTGCCTTGAAATTTACCAAAATTTATGAATAATTTTTTTTGCACTCAATGACTTTCACTATGTTGTCCATGAAAGAAGTTTTACATACTAGAAACTCGTCAACATATAGCAAAGAAAAATTATTTAATGCTCAATAAATATATCGAAAAAATAATATTACAGCTGTGTAATATTTTTTTTATAAAACATTGGTGTAAGTTGAGCTGAATTTTCCACGATTTGCTGGACAAAGCACCTCATTAAATATTTATACGTACATATGTATGTCTCTACATATTCATGACCATCAATCTGCAAGTCAAACTTTCAATTGACTCAACTGAAGTTCTCGTAACAATACAATTTCTAAAGTCAAAAACATATTAAGTTGTTTGCTTAAAAATCATGCTTGAACACCCCAAAAGTCAATTTGAAACTTTCTTGGAATACTTCATCCAACAAATGTCGTGTCGACTCTCTAATTTTGCCATCTTCTACTGCAAGCTCAAGCAAAGAAGCAGTAAAAGTTCCATGAAAACAAATAACAACACAGGAAAAAATTTCCGCACAACATCAACAAAAATTGAAATCCAATAAATCATTTCACTCTTCAGAAATGTTTTCTCATTTTCACAGGACTCGTGGCATGACCGGGGCCATAAAGTTTGTCTGAAGCCGGAAACCATCGTGTTTAGAGTAGACATTTATACGAAGATAATTTAAAATGAATTGAATTATCATCCTAACGACGTTTTGATTCTAGTTGAATTCCCTCGAGACTATTTAACAATTATCACGTTATTTTATGAGCAAATCACAGCTTCCTTCTGCGGGAGTTTTTTCTTCGACAAGAGAAATCTTAAGAAGAAGTTTTTTATTGTTTTTCCTTTTCATGATTCAGATCATTGAAGCAAAACAAATTCGCGAAAACAAAAGAATGACAATACGTGGAGGAAAATTTGCTGAAAGGAGCTTGAACCTATCAAAATTTATGGACGCATAAAATAATATACATACATATCAGCGTTGCCAGACGTCCCGATTTTGGCGGGAAGTCCCGATTTTTGAATCAAAATTAAATGTCCCGCGCGAGACAGGCTCAGTCCCGCTTTTCGGGGATAACTTGACCGTGCGTGCAGCGTGCTGAGGAAGCGCGGGCGGCTGGCACAGATAAGTGTGGACTAGCCGCCCGTCTGGCGCGTAATAAAGATAAGCGCGCGGGAGAGAGAGGGTTGCGTCACGCAATCGGTGCGTGTGATCGCGACATATTCTCTTTCGCTCTTTTCTTATATCCAGTTGTTTATAAATTTCTATTTCGCGAGAACGTACGATTACGTACGAAGCGAATAACGAATACCGTTTTTTTTAGTGCTTGGAAAGCAGTGACCAAGTAGTGAGTTGCATTGCGTGTGTAATTTAGTTTAATTACATTAAGCAAACAGAAGTTTAAGTCTTTTACGTGCTTTTGTTCGTAAATTACTGGAGTTTACTTATTAGAATCGTTTAAAGATGAATAAAACCGATGGATATGTTTCGGATTGCTCGGAACCGGAAAACATTGCCCCAAGAAAAAAGTCAAACTAGGAAAACATCGCCTCACGAAATACAGTAAAAATTGGCAGAATGATTATAATTGGTTGTGTATTGTGACGTCGGATGAGCATAAAGCTTACTGTAGACTGTGTAAAAAAGAGTTTACTATTTCTCATGTTGGATTAAACGACGTATTGAAGCATTCAAAAACAAGTAGTCACTCGAAGGTCACGAGTTCTCGCGCTGCTAGAAACATAACTAGCTATTTCTAGGCACCAGGTACTTCCACATCTGATCGTAATCGCGATGACATTATGTACAATATGTCAGCCGCAGAAATTACTTCTATATATCACACCGTTAAACATTCGTTAAGCTACAATAGTATGGATTGTTTTCAAAAGTTATCATCTCTCATGTATGCTGATTCTAAGATAGCTAAGAATGTTAAATGTGGTAGGACAAAGAGTGAAGCAATAGTTTATGAAGTATTGGCAAAAGAAGCTTTGAAGGACGTAATTCAAAATTTAAAAGAAGATTTATTTTTTTCGATTTCTTCGGATGGAAACCGGAAAATGTTTCCAATATGTGTACGATATTTCAGTTTCGACAAAGGAATACAAAACAAATTAATAAATTTTATGGAGAGTAATGACGAAACTGCCGACCAAATAACGAAGGTACTTTGTGAAACATTGGATAAACATAACTTAAAATTATCGCAAGTAGCATCATATAGTGCTGACAATGCAAATGAAAACTTTGGTTCAAATCATTCTGTTTCATGAATCTCGTTGCCCAAAATGAAAAAATATTAAAAGCTAACTGTTCAGTTCACATCTTGCATAACATGAACGAAATTGCATGTGATAGATTAGAAATCGATGTAGAAGCTATCATCTTAAAAATATACGGCCATTTTTCACATTCAGCTAAACGTCGTGCAGAATTGATGAAGATATTTGAAACTACGGAAATGGAGTGGGTCGAATTATTACGCCGCGTAAATATAAGATTTCTGTCGCTCTGTCCTGCTGTTGAGAGAGTAATCAAAGTTTGGCCTGCTTTGAAAAGCTTTTTTGATAAGCGAGAATCAAGTGCGAAAGCCATTGAAAAGATTTTTTACTCTGAAGCAGAGGAAACAAAAACTCTAGCCTACTTGCATTTTGTTCATAATGTTATGAGTGCTTTTGGTACATTAGTGAAAGAGTCTCAGGGATATGATATTGCCATAACAGAAATGCATGAGTCATTCCGCTCAAGGCTGACTCTTCCGCTCAAGGCTGACTCAAAAGCTAAAAGATGAGTTTTTCGGCTACCAGACGAAACAGATTTTAAATAAATTGGTTGAATCTGAACGGACCAAAGCCATCGAAGACTTCAAAACTTTTTACACAAATTGCCAACAATATATAGACAAATGTTATAATTTTTCAGATGAAAATATTTTTTCTAGACTTAAATTCATAAACCTGGAAAGTGAAGTTAGTTTTGACATGATTGAAAATGCTGTATCTTTAATAAAATTGACAGGCGATATTTCGCTAGATAACTTATATGAAGAATTTAACTTGCTGAAATCATCCTTGGACGTATTAGTGGGAAATTGCAAAGACACCACTGCCACCATCGCACAGAAATGGCACCAGCTCTTTCAACAGTTTCTAAAAAAAATACCAGGAATATGTTTAAACTAGTGTCTTTCATATTAAGTATCCCAACATCAAACTGCTTTCCTGAACACGTTTTTTTCCAGATGAATTTAAAATGGTCGGAAGCCAGAAATAAATGCTCCGTAAATTTAATAAAAGCAGAATTACTCATCCAGTTTAATCTACGGCTATCTTGTGAAGAGTTCTTCATCTTTATTAAGGAGAAAAAGGAAACTTTAAAAGATGTTAAATCTTTACAGAAATATCATGAATAAGTAATTCTTACAAATAATTATTCTCTTATTGTAAGCTGCAATTCGTAACACTCAATCCTCAGACTATTGTTTGAAACGCCATAGTTTTCGAATGAACAAAACTTTTTGATTTTGATTTCTGTTTTTTTTTTATTTTATTCATAATAACTATGTAACGATAGGGTAAATCTGATTTAAAATATCATATTTTTATTAAAATACATTTTCTATTGCTATTTTTGCTATCTATTGTCACGTAAACGCAATTTGAACTCAAATAAAAAGATAAATATTTAAAAACTTCTGATTATATACGTTTTTTACTATGTCCCGCTTTCGACGAAAGGATCCCGCTTTTTTCACTCAAAAAGTTCCGAAATCCCGACTTGGCAAAAGAAAAATCTGGCAATCCTGATACATATGCACATGCATACTTATTGTACAGTGAAGAAATAATGCTTCTTCAGCAAATGAAAATGATATTAATTTTTAGTTCCTCTTTGTCATTTAATTTATTGAATCATGTTTTGGAAATTACTGAGCCATATTCCATCTTACGCGAAATATTCTCAAGTTCTCTTCATCAGGAGTCTTAATTGGGTTTCGCTGCTAAGGATAGCTATAAGAACTCTCTTGTGACAATTGTACTTCAGCTCATCTTAGCTAGACAACTAAGTGCACAGGCTAAACATTTCTGCCATTCAAGCGTGATTTCAGAGTCGGCTTGAATGACTTTGAATGCCAGGGGCAGTGGCTCAAGATATATGTATCATCGTTGCCACGCTTCCATGGACATCCTATTTGATGTCATGTCATTGCAACGATGACGTGTAAACAATTGAATGTCAGCCAGGGCGACACGTGCCAGTTTAGGATATTAAGACTTCGTTTTGCTGCACTAATTTGTTCCAGGGTTTAGTAAAGTTGTAAAGAAATAAGGCATCGATGAACGGTGACAATTAAAACAGCATAACATAAAATGTATGCATAACTCGTGCATGCGTGCGTGTATACATACATAAATTCAAATGAATAATTGTGGATTAAATTAAAAATTTATCACGGTGTTTCAGAATTTCAGGAATCGATACTTCTCTCTGCAAAAAATACCTACCAAGAAAATGATTTTCCATGCAGTGAACATGCACAGCACTCCGAATATTATTGTGATTTTTCCCGTTATTTTGAAGCTAGTTGCATTTTCATTCTTCTGTGCCATCATCAGTGATGTAACAAGAAGGGGTTTTCCCTATTTCTCTTTTTCTCTTTCGTTTGTCCATCAAAGTAATCTTACGAAATGAGCACAAAAAACAAAAATACTCTAGGGTGGCGGAAGCACAGATTCGTTGCGACTAACTGGAAATACATTAGGGAAAATTAAACGTACAATTTCATATCACGTACGAGTGAAAAGTGAGCAGTGTATTTGTTTCAAACATTCTGTTCTCCAGTTGAACTCACATGGATAATTCACGACTCTTACTGTGCTCCAATTGTACTTTGAAAAACAATAGTTGAAAACAGTTCAAAAGTAAAAGTAAAAGAATGACAATTGAAAGCTTCAAGGGTGGGTCATTAAGTTCGCGAAATGTGTAAGGCAGTTCATAAATGAGAGAAGTTTAATGAAAGGAAATAACCAAACAACTCAATTTGGAAGAAAGAGTGATATATGGAGATAATCGAATATCGTGCTGCTATAAAGTTCCCCACCAAACAAGGAATTTAAACTCAAACCATAATAGCCCAGTGAAATCCGACATACAAAAAGGCGAAACTTCGGAAAAATTTGGGGAAAGCTGAATTTTGTCGTGAACCTTGGTACTGGCGTGTTGAAAGTCCCCATCGATCCGAATGCTGCGTTACTTTTTATTAGTGATGGGCTCAAAAACGCCAAACAGTTTAAAAAAAAACGTTTGGCGTCAAAAAACGAACGAACAGTTTTTCCAAATAGCGACAAACAGTTTTTCTAAAACGGACAGCATTTCTAAAACGAACCATTTTTCTACAACGTATAGTATTTCTAAAACCAATTATTCCAACTATTCTACAACGAATAGTTTTTCTAAAGCCAGTCGTTTTTCTTTTTCTAAAACGAATCGTTTTTTTAAAACGAACTGTTTTTTTCAAACGAATCGTTTTTCATTTTTCTCAAACGAATCGTTTTTTTGAAAACGAACTGTTTTTTTCAAACGAATCGTTTTTCGTTTTTCTCAAACGAATCGTTTTTTTAAAACGAACTGTTTTTTTCAAACGAATCGTTTTTCGTTTTTCTCAAACGAATCGTTTTTTTAAAACGAACTGTTTTTTTCAAACGAATCGTTTTTCGTTTTTTCGTTCGTTTTTTTTAAAACGAACTGTTTTTTTCAAACGAATCGTTTTTTTGGTTTTTCTCAAACAAATCGTTTTTTTAAAAGGAACTGTTTTTTTCAAACGAAACGTTTTTCGTTGTTCTCAAACGAATCGTTTTTTTAAAACGAACTGTTTTTCTAAAACGAATGGTTTTTCATCGATTTTCGTTTTTTTAAACGAACCGTTTTTGTTATATAGAACGAGCTGTTTGGCAGTGGAAAACTGTTTAGCTGCGGAAAACAATATTTTCTTACTTGCGAGCGTTTTCGTACTTGCAAGTATTTTATTTCAATATTCAAAACGTTTTTAGGGCAAAAGGAGCTGAAATCGGACAAAATCGGCCAATTTTGGGTTAGAGTGGTTTGGGACATAACGGCCCACCCTTTTCATACACCAAACATGCACTGCACTCCGAATATTATTGTGATTTTTCCCGTTGTTTTGAAGTTAGTTGCATTTTCATTCTTCTGTGCCATCATCAGTGATGTAACAAGATAATGGCAGATAAAAAACCGCCCATGTACTTTATTGCTGTGATACAAAAATTTCGGTTTTGCAGGGGAGTAAGGGGTTTTTTGGCCATAGTTTGGCGAAAACTAACTTTACGGCGCTTTCGATGATTGGAAGTGGTCGGGAAGTACAATAATGATATTTGAAGGGCAAACAAATTTTTTTTTTGGGGAATTTGGGCAAAAACGTCAATTTTTTCCAAAAATTTTTTTTTGGTCTATCATGAATTCGGGGACCATTCTGAGTTGTTTCGGGCGAAATTTCCATACAAGTCTGGGAAAAAGCGGCCTAGTTTCGAAGATACGGCAAAATGAAATCCACCGGGAAAACTAAAAGTAGCACTAAAAGTGCCAAGGAGGAAAAGGTTGAGATCCTATTTGGATCACCAGTTGGCGTCTCTGGGTGTGCTGACGCCCTCCTCGTGACTGGAGGTCGCCACGAGTGTGTCTCCAACCCTACCTGGGCTGTGAAATTAACGAAACCGCGGGAGGTAAGGTGCCCCTTGGTCTCATGTCCAGCCTTAGGGAAGAGGTTGGCCCTCTAGTGGGTGCATGTTTAATGTTGAAGGACCGTCTACTTCCGTGGCGATTCAATCTGATCCTTTACATGAAAAATGAGTGCATGGTGTGTGTTAAACGAGATAATGGCAGATAAAAAACCGCAGACGGATTCAAAAACAAGGGCTGAGAAAGAAGTGAACCGTTATTTCAAAGACGATATTCTACTACGTCTTGATGAAAAAGGCATGCACAGCTGTCCGTTGGGCTGGATGAAAAAACATCGGCAGTTGTATCCAAATTTGTCTGAAATATTCAGAACAAAGTGTAACATCGTTGCGGCGTCCGTTCCATGCGAAAGGGATTTTTCCAAGGCAGGGAACCTGATAAGCGATAGAAGAACTCGTCTGACATCTAAAAAAAGTTGGAATGATCATGTTTTTGAATGGCAATGCTTGAAAAGACTGACCAACAGAAAAATTAATAATAGTATATATTTTTTTTATTATTTTTACGATAAATTATGCAATAAATGTATT
>CANBKX010000434.1:0-34000 GCA_947369275.1 Nemotelus nigrinus
ATATTCCCCAGACAGTTCTTAGAGCTTGTGACAGAGGCAAAAAAAAGATTGCACCTAGCTCACCAATAGCTGCGATAATTCTACTTTTGATTGCATTGTGCATTTATATCTAAACTCGATTTGACAGTGTTTCACTCTCTCAAGTTATCGTTACCGTGCTATTGATACCTTGTTATCAATACCAGCAATGGTATCATTAGTCTAACGCGCAAAGATCGCTGTTAGCCACTGTCCCAGCTCTATATTGAAGGTAGTTATAGTATTCAATTTGCTTGCCGAGAAGAAAAATGCAACTTGATCGTCTAGTTTAAGTTTAAGAGCAAAATATTTATTTTCTTACCCTATTGGATAGCTTATGACAAGAACAAAATTTTTGTGTGCGAAAGAACAAGCAACGTGAATACCAGCTAATAGCTTAATGACTAATTAATTGAAGCTTAATTATTGATAAAATTAATGTCAAATGCTTTTGCAAACAGCCTCCTTTTTACTCAAATTAGCTAGATGCACATTCACCATCATCCACCGAGCTATATATTTATGTAAGAACATCTGCTTTAAGGCAAATTTATTAGGTTGGCTGGCAACAAAGTAATTGCCGATTTTTTTCATATAAATAGAATACATTTTTTTAAATACAAAGAATGAACTATAATCAATGATGTATATTCCATTTTGTTTGATGACCTTTTGCCATCATTCTGTCAACTTCATAGATCCACGAACGCTGAACTTCTGATTTTAATCGGGAAAAAAACTAAAGCAAGTGCGAACTCACAGTGTCATCATCATTGAAAGTTTACCATCGAAGGAGTTTTGCAAAGATCGTAATAAAGGATAATCCGATGGAGCGAAGTCTGGGCTATATGGTGTTTATAACATCAATTCCCAACCAAGCTCCAATGATTTCTGGCGAGTGGCCAAGTATTTATGTGGCCTAGCGTTGTCCTGGTGAAAAGTGATACCTTTTCGATGGATCAATTCTGGCCATTTTTCGTTAATAGCTGTATTTAATTTGTCCAGTTGTTGACAGTACATATCCAAATTGATCGTTTGGTTCACCACACCTTTCCAATCCCACCAAATTGAGAGCTAAATTTCTTTTTGGTGTTCATCAGCTTTCGAAGTGGGTTGTGCTGGTTCATCAAGGCTGGACAATGATCGCTGTCAATTATTGTCGCCAGTGATGATTCGTTCCAACAAAAAAGAACGTATTCATCGCGTCTAGATGAAAATCGCAAGCGTTGATGCGCTTCGTTTAATGAATTTCTTTCAATTCATGTGGAACCCAAATATCAAGCTTTTTAACCAGTTTCATACTGTTTAAATATTTCTCAATCGCTGTATGTGACACGTTTGACTTCTCTGATATGTCTCGTCTCGTACAATTACATGACGATCCGACTCTTAATTTGATCATCATCAAGCTCATCTGGCCGACCTGATCGTTGTTCACCTTTCAGGGAAAAAACTCCCGAACGATATTTGTGAAAAAGTAGTGTGGCCTACGTTTTTTCCTTTACGGAAATAAAAAAGTATAATATTGAGAAAATGCTCATGTATTACCTTTTAACTAAAATACGCGCAATTTGCTTCCAAACGAAGTTAAACTGACAGCTTACAAATGTCAAGAGGAAAAATAAATTAATCATTGTCAGAATCCATTAAAAAATTAGGCCTATATGTAGTTCATTATTTATAGCAATTTACAATACGTCAAACTATCCAGCTGTCCAAAACAAGGTTTAAGGTTTTATAGTTGTGTTACATGATTTTAGTTAGCCAACACTTAAACCTCAAAACAAATATCTTTCCGGGCATTTTCTTTCTGTAATATAATGAAAATCAATTTTGGAGACTATTAAGTTGCTTTCAAGTTGTTTTTACTTATAGCTGAAACCAATGTTAAACAACATAAATATTTTCGAATTAATTTTGGGACAAGAGCGAAAAAATTATCTTCTAGCAATAAAGAAGAAACAAAAAATAGTGTCAAATTATTGTAAGCTACGAGTTCATATTTCTTTTTACTTTGCAAAAACTGGCAGAAAATATAGTTTCAAACAGCAAAAGAATTTCTCAGTTATTCACAAAGGCATTGCTAGTGGTATAAAAATTAATAAGCAAATCTTTTCTGAAACGAAGGGAGGGTTAAACCGTAACGGATATGTTTTAGCAGAAGAAAAAAAAAATAATCGCAAGATTAGATACACTTGCCAGCAGAGTCTGATTTATCCGACCTATGCCGACCTGTGCTAACGTATCAGAATCGATCAGCATGTTACTAAATGAATAAATGAATAATTTACGAAAACACACAACTTTATTTAACAAACGATTCATCAATTTAAAAATATTTCATTTAACATTGACCGGACCTGTTGTCTAGAATAATATGTTATTGCTGCAAACATATTCACTGTCTTTCTAAGTTTTCAGCTTTCCTCTTTTCAATATTAAACTGAATCAGTTGCATAATTGAACTTCCTGTGCAATGTTGATAAATCAAATATGATAGATATTTTATATTTGAGAATAATTGATATGCATTATGTTAAAATGTTAAATATAAATTCATGCATTTTGTGAATTAACCTTGATCCTGATCTCTAAAATATTGCTTTTAATTTCAATTTTATGTCCTTAGCTTCCCTACTTAAGTACTTACAGTTTTATTTCCCAGGTTCTTCACTCGGCACCCTAAATATGCGGATTTCCCTACAAGTGATGTTAAGTTACGTGGCATAGTTACGTCGAAGTATGGTTCTGACCACTTTTGGCCATTGTAAGAGGCTCCATCATAGCTAACTTGCTTTTCCTGGATTTTATTTTGATTCGGCGATGATTGTTTTTGATGGCCCACTGTAAGACCTGAAAATAAAAATATATTCAAATGTGAGTACAGGAAGTCATTACTCAAGGGCGATCAGTCAAGTAGTCAAAATTGGATCATGTACTACTGAAAAGGTCTGCAACAATTATTTTATTTTTACAAAAAGTATTGATTGCTTTCTGTGGATATATTCAACTAGACTCTAGCGAGAATAAGTATTCTGCCTCAGCTAAAACACACTCATCTAAAGCAAGTACGAAAAGCAAAAGAGCCAAAGATAAAGTCTTCAATCATCCTTAAACTATTTCTGCCAAAGTATTTATCTTAGACAGATTTTCGTTCAAGTGCATATGCAACCCGAATAAATCGTAATAATTCACTCAAGTAAATGAAAACTCAAGTGAGACTGAACTGAAGCATCTTGGAGATATCAACGGAAATATTAACGACTAACTTTACTTTCCAAACAAAACATCCCGACGTTGACTTGTTGAAGTTAAATTGAAATTCGAAGAAACGTCGGAAACTAACAACATTGTCATTCGCATGAAATTAATATTTGCATAATTTAGCAACTTTACAAGCGAATCTAGTAAACAACGCGCATCCAAGCGTACATGCTCGCATATGAAAATATTGCTTCCTTGGGAGTGTGCATTTCTTGTTAAATTCCATTTTATTAATTATGTTCTCAGTTAAGATAATTAGTATGAGCGGCGAAAAGCTGCTGCAGGCCTTTCAGATACAATGAAATATTGTTTGTGGTCGGTGATTTTGTATTAAATCCGGTCTGAAAGTAAAGTCTAAAAGCAGTTTGAAGTGTGCTTTGAATACGGAATAAAGCCCATTGTACAATATTTCAGTGCTTCTAACGAAAATTTATGTTAATTAAGCAGGACAAGTAGATTAATTTATAACGTAAGGAAATAGGGTTTCAGTTAGGACTTGTGGCACTTACAGAACCAAGAAAATGATGTACGAGCTTTATGAACTAAGCTCATTTCGGTGTTTTTCATTGTCGACCTAAGGGATGGGAAGATGCTAGTATGAATCTAAAACACTGACAAATTCTCATGAAAATATTTCTTTTCTACGATGTTAAGGTTCTGTTTTCGGATCCGTAGAGATTTTCCAGTTGTATGGTTCTATGGCATTTAAGAAAAATGAATCGGTATGTTTTCAGCTCTAATTTATGACGCATATTTTTCGTATGTGAGTCAAAATGTTAAAAGCGAAGTTTTCTTCATTAATATTTAAATAAAACAGACATTCAATCAAAGAAAATGTTAGCAAATTATGCTGTGATTGTGTTGATTGAAACTTAAATAGACAAACTTTGGAAAATCTATTTATGGTATTGCCTAGCAGCTAAAAATTATGATAATCTTTTCCTTTCATCTTTCGTAAACGAATATCTTTTTCAATAATCTGCCACTTGGTTAATACTCTGTGAATCGCAAGAATTCAAAATATATACACTCAGCAACTGGGAGTTTTTGTGAAAAAAATCTTTGAGCTATTTAATTTTTATATTTGCTAATAGTGCGTACACACAAAAAAAAATCGCTCTGCTATATGTGTAGCAAAAATAATAATATCCGTGATAGCCATAATTAACTGTAGTGGGCACAAAATTGCCCCTACAAATATATTTTTGTTCTATTTATGTGTGATACATAATATATACTAGCAACAGGTATAGCTATTGATTTAAAAGGTATTATGAGTATATGGAAATCCAGAGTTATACTCATTTTAAGTAAAATTTGGCTTTCAGGTAAAAAATATAACTCGGGTACACAAAATATGCACACAGCAATCATAATTATGCACGCTACAGGTATAAGTTCTGTATGGTTTTCTCTGTTTTCTGGTAGCGAAAGATATGAAATCCATACAGTTGGTATATTATATACGCGACAGGTATAAAATGACCACTGAACAATGTAATATGCTTTTCGTAGATATATGGTTTATTTTCGATTCTAATTATGGGGCATCTTTTGTTCGTAGTTTGAGATTGAGCTTGCAAAAGGGTCGGTAGCTTAGCTCGCTGACGCGTCAGTCCGAAGCAGCGATCTACTGCCCGCGGATTCGAATCCCGCCGTGCCCATGGCTGTATTTGGTCGTGTTATGTTGTCTTAACAGTCAGCGACTGGGCATAATACCAGCGCTCCATTGATTAAGTGCCACATTAAAGCTTTAGTAGCGACTAAGAATAACATTAGCGCTTTAGAAAATGAGAAATAAATGTGGCACTTAGAAGAATAATGGAATAGTTGTTATCGGCTTCTCCCATATGTGTCTCCTTACCGCCATGGCTAAGCGCTCGCTTCAAAGAGCAATCCCCTGAGCTTTTTTCTGCTTACATACAATAAATATTTATATTATATCTGCCGTGAATATATTATGTCTTTCAAAATACACCCATATACTCATGTGAGATATATTATATTTCCGTCGTTTTATATCTGTCAGCGATATATTTTTTTTTGAGTGTACTTTCACCATTTTTGTTCACAACCTCTGACATTCTTGAAGGGAGAGATTTGTAAAAAATTTTATAAACTTTCCTTGGAACTTTATTCCAATCAATATTTCTCGCATTCTTAAGGAGTTCCATGTTATCAAATTGTCGTCCTCCTTGGTAAACTGTCCCATAGAAATGTCCCCAAACATTTTCAATAATGTTTAAATCCGGGGAAACTGTGAACTGGCGCTATGTCTTGTTGTAGAATGAATTCTGAACGAAATCGATGATCCAAGAATGTTCGTTCTTTGATTAACAAAGCATATATTTATATTTTTACCGTAGCGAATTCCTCCTCAAACCATGACTCCACCTCGTCTTTGCTGACGTCTTCTCGAAATCAATTCTTTCTTATAAAAAAAATGACGAAAGTCATCAGGACCGACCAGTAAAGTCATCATTTTTCATCAGTAAAGTCAACATTTTCTCACCTTAAATGGTCTGTTGCAAACGTCAAGAGGGCTGGTTTTCTCCTCAATATCTTTCGCTTTAAGTGCTTTGCTGATTAGATCAATAAAATAAAAATTAAACAAGTATCTACAGAACAAAATTATCTCCAAACTTAATCCTACAACGGGTGTCTCAACTAGTTGTCGCGGAGTGTACATCTAACCCTAGGATACCACATATTTTACAGTTTTACATTTTTCTCAAGTTTTCAAACGAAGTTTTGTGGCCATCGTTTCTTTTTGTTCGAAATCGAATCATGGTATGTATGCGCTGTCGAATTCACAATTTTCACATCAAATAATTCTCTGAATGTGACCGATATAAAAGATGCATAAAAAAGTTTACTAAAATTAACACTGAACTAATAAAAAAACATCTTTCGATTTCAAAATTAACAAAATTTTTATGTATACAGACCTTGACAAAATGAAGGTTTATTTCTCATTTTACTGAATATTCTCAAATTACTGACCTCCCTACCTACTGAACATTATGTGCTAAAACTATTATTAGATCATTATTGAAGAGTATTGTAATTTCTGTAGCCTCGGTGCCAACCCTTATTTCTCGGATGAATCAAACTTTTAACGTGGCTGCAATTCCTTTCCCTTCTCGAACATCGGACGTAAGGGATATTAAATTTGCTTCGATTACATGTGGATGCGACTTCACACTCTTTTCTTGACAGGCTCTTAGATTACACTGCTAAAAGGAGAACATCAATATGTTTCTATAAGATAGAACTGATGGAGCAAATCATAGATTCGCACGTGCTAAGCGGATTAGCTTAAAAGATGTTCGTCGAAAGAGCTGTCGATGTGTATGGTATGAAAAATAGAAAAAAGACAAGAAAAAAGTTTATACGTGTGTATCCATATATGTGAAATTGACAGGCTTAAGATGAATAAATGCAAAAAAAAAACTGGATGGAATGATGAAAAGTTCAACGATTTTCGAATTCAGTCTAGCACTAACAAAGTGCTAAGCATCACTTTAAACGTAATTTTCATCAGCAAACGTTAAACAAATTTGAATTTATTGGCAATGATAACTTAATATTGATAAGCATAATTGGTGTTTAATTCATCTAGAACTAACCTATTGATCAATCACTCATCAAATAAAACGAAGCGATATTTGTTTTGAAAATCTTTGATAATTTGTTCATTTTTATTTTCCGTCCAGCATTTTCCGGAAACTTGTTATTTTTGTAAACATGTTAACTGGTCTTAAAATCCAAAAATTAAAGAGATGGCATTAAGTTAGGAAATCCAAGCAATCTTTTTGATTCTGGATTTTTCTGGAATTCCGAAAAGTATCAGAATATCTCCACCAATCGATGATTTTACTTCCTGTGCTGCACCTTAGTATCATTTTATTGTAATCACATTTTTCAAGAGCGCATTTGGCTCGAAAATTCTTGATCTTAAACAGAGTGATCGTGCCCATTATTACAAAAAACTCCGAATATAAGCCACTTTTGTATGCGCAGCAAATTTCATGGTTATAAAATATGTAATTTCAAGATCAATCTTCTTATATTTTTTCATTATATTCGGGTGTTTACATTTGGTGCTAAGTCTTATTCATGTATGTCGTTTCCAAACTAAGATTTTCATTTTTATGGGCAACTGTCGAACACTTGGCATCCGTCGCTTTGCCACAAAGTAATAAAAACTTTATATTTAATCCCTCTATTGAAGTTTTTTTTTTGAGAGAAAATATTAAAACGGAGAAATTTTCAAAACCTCTGTGACGGAATTTTCGAATAATTTGATTGTTGTCCGAAGAAAAATTACGTGCTAATTTTCAAATCTCTCTATGATTTATCGTGTTTTTGAAATCTTCATCATCTCCCTAATATCAATGTGCAGTTTTTTTTTAGTGTTCTTAGAGTTGGATTCGTCTTTATGTGCCATTGCATTCCCTCTTATGATATAAACTTCTGATTTTTTTGAAGCTTCCAATCACTCTTTTTGTTTACAAAGTTCCAACAAACGCTGGGACACGCACTTGATAGTGTTTAAAAAAAGAACTGCAGTTCCACTTCAATTGGATTATCATCATTTTCAGAAGGACATTTTCAGATACATACCAGATCTAGAACCTGAATTTGATAAGAATTTTTCTGAAACGGCCACATTCTGAAAGGAACTTGTGTAGTCTAGGAAGCAGAGCACTTGCCCTTAACATCGAATCGTTACACAAACAGAGAACCGAGCAACTCAGCTCTCTCAAACAAGGACATTATCTGGTGCACTACGAACTATTTCAATCTCTGACATTTCGAATGTGATAATACAGTGTGTACAATCTCCAAATGTCAAAATCTCTTATAGGGTATAGCGGGATAACTTTGCTTTGCACAATCCGAGTTTTCAGTCTCCAGCTCCAGCCGGTACTATGATCTATAAATTTGTGTAGCAGCTGTCACGCAACTTGTCCACTCCATTGAGTGCGTTTCTGAAAACATATAAATCATCCAAATTTATCTGCGAGACCTTACATAAAATGATGCAAGATATTTGACAATTAGTATTAGTATTTCACGAAAAATCATTTTTCTTTATTAAATCAGTTTCTGAAGATTTAGCTGAAATGTGACATAGTCTTTGCGTTTATATTCAGCTGTTCAAAATTTTATGTAAGGTTAACATAGTCTTTGCGATCCTCATTGTGGCATTTTGTTACAGGTTTAGTAGCTGTTACAGATTGAAACAGCTTGATTGATACTGCGTAGACCAGGCAGCAGTGAATGCACCAAACGTGGCGCATTAGATGATTACAAGTGGCGCATTCCAAAAGTAGAGATTCACACAAAATTATCGGAAAATGAAAATGTCAAAACTGACTTTTGCCGAAAAGGGGGTATTATGTTCAAGTACATTTAATCATGTTATATACGAGTATGTAACTTTTTCAAGAAAATTAGAATGCAAGCCATGAGCTCGTGGACATTCAAATATGTTTTTCGTCGACATTCACAACTCCCACACAAAATTTACGTTCATATTAATTTGAATAACATCTCCTGTTCAAACTCTAATCGGGCCGGTCGGTATGAATGACTTATCTGATTTCGTTAGAAATTGTGCTTTTGGAATCGTCAACTTTACGCAAAAATTTCATCTGGATTCCCTTTTCAAGGTTGGTTCAAATTGGCCAACATTCTAATTCGTGTGTTCTATTACTCACATTTATCACTCGCATGTATCATCAGCTCGGACATTGTGTGAAATTTCTGAATTTTGACATTCAATTAACGACAGTGAATCAGTAAACTAGTATAACTAACAAAACAATAAAAAAATTTGATGGTACTCACATCATCCCAATCGCCCCATTTCTCTATCTACGAGGGGCGGCTGATGAGTTCGCGGCCTAAGGTACTTAGCAATAACTCATCATCTCGTTACTGATAACACTAATTGTGTCACTCATTGTTAGTATAAATAACACGTCTTTTTTATTTTATTCATTGCTACCTCATCCCTGGAACAAGTAGCAACACCATGTCAACGGAAACTGGAAATTCTCCCAATTTGGAGCACCAGCTGTGTTTAAGGTCCTTGTGACAAAAGGAAATCCGTCGAAAAAAATTTTGAAGTGATGTTATCGGTTCTTGAGGATTCTTCACCTTCATATACGATGGTAAAAAAAATGGACTCCACTATTTCAACCAGGAAGAGAGACCTGTGAAGGCGACTCTCACCCTGGCTGCGCAGTGACGGTCATGGCCGAAGAAAATTTCCAATAAGTCGAAAAATTAGTATAGAAAGATCGAAGAATTAAATTGTGGCAGATAGCAAAAGAACTAAAAATCAGCAAAGAACGAGTTGGAGAGATTTTGCATGAACATTTGCAAATAAAAAAATTCGTGCGCATTGGGTACTGTGAATTCAGACGCTGCTCGACAAGCAAGGGCGATTGGAGAGTTGTAAACATTTTTTTGGAGTTGTGTCAGGATCACTTGGGTGAAGTTTGCAGCCGCATTGCGACCGTTGATAGAACCTGAATTCGTCAGTATGATCACAAGTCCAAACAAGAGTCAACGCAGTGGAACAAAAGGGAGAAAGGCCATCAAAGTTGGAAAGATTGTGGCTACCATTTTCTGTGATAAAAATTAATTGATTCCTTGTCTAAAAGACTGCAATGAACGGCCAGTATTACGCAAATTTTCTGTCGATTCCGCTAATTTACCGCGCCCGTTCACACCGCTTGAATATCGAGGGTTGCCTTGAAAGCCACGGAGTCCATAGAAATCTAGTTACTTTTCCTTTTGTCAAATTTAAGACAGGAGTTACGACGATGAAGATTTTCGAACGACATTGAGGTGAAGAATATTTTTCAGTGGCATAAATGCATTATATTCATGATGTGAATAGAGCATTTATTGAATATTGGCAGTTTCCAAAACATAAGTTTGAGAAAAATCCATTTTTGCTTATTTTACTTATTTTGGCGTGTAAAGTTCCAATAAAGTTCCAAAAAAAAAATAATACCATGTGCATGTCGTGACATTGTCTTGTTGTTTCATGGTCAATTTGATATTTTTTAGATAATCTGAGCACGTAGCCAATAAAACAATAGCTTGATGAAAATAGTCTTAATGAAAGTCAACTATTTATAACGCTATCTATAATAACGATATTGAACAAAATGTCGATGCGCCTGTTAAATAGTACGGTTTCAAGACCTTCATGTATTTTTCATAAATCGGTATTTTTTATGAATACGATGCCAATTTTGTTTCCTTGGCTAACCATCCTGCGACTCATCAAATATATTTATATGTAAACTATACTTAAAGAAAACAATAAATTGCAATCGATTTGGGCAACTTGAGCAAAATTAACAATTCGTGATATCAAGAAAGAATTGCGCACTTTTCCACATGAATTACTATAACTTTCAAGTTTAAAATAACAACTATTTGTAAAGTTGTATAACTACTAAATGGATAACGGTGACCTTTCAAACAAATAACAAAAAACACGTTAAAAACACGCTAATGATCATCTGCATTAAAGTCACAATGGATTCAATTTAACCGAACAGCATTCACCAGCCAAAATGAACAAAGAAAATGTTTTCAAAATATTTGTAAAGCAGTCTTCTACATCATGAAACCGTACAAAACACTCAAAGAAGAATTACTATATCCTGAATGCAAATTCTTTCCTTTGTGTGAAAATATGGCTGTGAGACGCTACATAACAATCACAATTTCGCTATGATTATAAATGGATGTGACATTGTGGAAGGATTTGTGATTGATATCTAAATCTCTTTTTTCTTATTCTCTTAAGTGTTTTATCTGTTCCCAGAACATTTTTTGTGGTCCCGAATACACAGGAGAATAAGTGAGTCAGAAATGCCGCGAATAAGTGTCACGGTAGCGACAAGTGTCACGGTAGTTTCTTTGCTTTTTGTAGCTGTCGCTAAGAAAATGATTCTTGGAAAATGTTATTGAATATTGCCTACATTTTGCAAACGAAAAGAGGCTATTTATGAAAATGCTGGTAGGATTTCACTGGTGAAAGTAAACAAACCATGGAGAGCATAGAAAAAAATGAAATTGGAATTATATTTCAACTGGTCAATCAAAGAAAGGCGGTAGTAAAATGTAAAACTTTTAATCAAAATTAAAACATGCCGACAGTGATAAATGCAACATTTAAATTTTCTGTTTGCTTCAATGCGAGCTAGACAATAGTGGAATTTTTTCTCGGCTCGATTGAGAGCTGATTTACAGAAATACAGCCGGTGTATTTGAAATATAATTTTGCTAGCATATGATACACCTTGACCAACATTTTACTTCCCATCTGGTTTCAAAGCACATCTTCAATTAAGATATACTACTGCGAAATCAAAATTCATCAAAAGGTGAATGTTAATGCGAAAATCACATTCATCTTTCTCGCACTTGCCTAGTTACATTTAATTAAATAATACTCTACAAATGCTCGTTTTATATCAGTTTAGTTTATGATTAATGCAGCTCTAAGAATTTCCATATACCTTTAAGTTTAGACAATGTTAATTCAGATGTTGACTACGTGTATATCCCTTTGAAGCAATTCATAAATATGGTTTCATTTCTCATACTTACATAACTAGCAGTTGAAAGGTTTGCTGATAGTTCAACTCAACATAGTTTGATGTTTGTGGACGATGAAATTGGGTATGCTTTGAAACCAATGAAATGTCAATTTGAGCATTAAAGTTGTAAACCGAATGGTTCGAACTTCTCACTTTTGATTGAAGAAGAGGTAGTACACTAAACACAAACAATTATCAAATATGCAGGTGGAAATTCATAAGAAGCTTTAGTTTGGTTTGACAGCAAGAATGTAATTTAAATACTAAAACAATCGAAACTATTGTATAAGAAATATTCGAATAACTGTAACAATTGATGTAAAAGACTTTTAGTTTCTGCAAAATAATATGTAGCGAGTTCTCATTTTAAACTACGTTCTTATTTCTCATGTTCTGCCTGACGAGTTTGAGTTCGTGTACCACTGGAAACTTAACCCAAGAATATTGGTCTATTTGGAAACAAAAGTATTAGTTTGACTTTTAGCTCTATTTGATTACGATTTCGCAAAACAATTAATTTAATGGTTTGTTGGACAATCTACAAAGCCGTTGGAAATTTTGTGTTTCGTTCAAAGACTGGAATTACAATTATGTATAGTGTTTTTTATGTTGGTCAAACAAAGTTTACTAATTGCTTCTATTTAAAACATAGACGTTACAAGCTTATTGTTGTTCGGAGTTCTTGGTCCTAAAGGAGAATATCGAAAATATGTTGCGAGAAGCAAGATGATCTTTCTTTATTATAAAAAAAAATGTAGACAATAACTTTCATCTAACTTTTTTTCTGGAAAGCTGCAGGAGCAAGTAAGAAAATGTCTAGTAAATAATTCTCCCAAGAATTATGCAAATTCACAAATTAAAGCTGACCTGTAGTCTACGTTTTTGCCGTTTCCAGACATATTTTTAAATCACAATAGCTTCAAGAAGAAAGTTCAGTATTTATTGAAAAACACAGAAAATCCCAAATATGTTTCAAATGTGAACTTGCAGAAAATGGAAGGCATTTTCAAATCACTGAATCAGAAATAGATAAAAATAGTATTTTATACACGGGACTGCAATTCAGATTAAGTTAAGTTATTTACTGTCGCTGGGTTGGAGTTTCACTATAAGCTCATGGTTGGATTTATTCGTTTTGTACTGTGTTTTAAAACCAGCTACTGAGTACAGCACTAGCGCTTTATTAATTGAATATGTCTATAGCTCGGTTCAGCGCCTAGGTATAAAACCAGGGCTCTAAAAATCGAAAATTATCTTTTTTTTTGAATGATATAATAAAATCGTGTTCATTCACTTATGGGGCTATTTCCAAAACCTTTGCATTAGCAACTGTGAATGTCACTAAGAATTAACATACGTCAAATACTAGTCGTGTAAGCAATGAATTGTCAATTAAAACTATTGAGAACTTTACCAGGAAGTATGAAGAAAATTAAGCACAATTTAATACAATTTATACACTGCTAAGACAATTCCTTCTTTTACTTTTGATGGGAACATACTCAGTTGTTTCAATACAGTCAAGAATAAAATCATTTTTGGAGTAATTATCTTCTTAGAATATGTCACTGTGCGTAGTTGGTCCCATGATGAATCGGTCTAACTCTGAAAGATTAACGAAAATGAAACGAAATCAATTTTATTTTTCAATAAAATCCTCACTAATACTGGCACACTTCTGATATCTGCGAACTAACATTTCTAAACCTTATAAGCACAATTTTTATTTTCAAAACAACGGAAGATGGCCACCTTCAACTCTTTATCTTCCCCTTGAGCATGTTCCTCTTGGGGCGTTGTCGTGAAGCAACAGGACGCCTTTAGATAGCTTGCCTCTGCGCTTCTCCTTTTTCATGTCATATATTAATGAAGCATAATATTCGCCGGTTACGACTGTATTGCGTCCGTTAAAATCTATCACTTTGTTACCTTGGAAGTCCCAAAAGATTGTGCACATGACTTTATTGGTAAATTGTTGCACCTTTGTATTTCTTGGCCGATATCATTGACGGTTTCTCTCTCGTGGCGAAACTCTTTCACCTAATTTTTTACCGTACTGTAAGAAGAAAAACAATCTTTCCACAGGCCATTTAATCTTGCTTTTATTTGGCCTGGTGATAAGCTTTTGAAAATTTACGCAAATATTGTTGTTCAAACCACTGCTAAACTGAGACTACACTCTTCAAGTCAATGAATGTTTGTACACAAAGTACATGATACATGTTCATTATGGAGCCCACTACGTACCAGTCAGACTTAATTGCATGTAGAAGTAACACCATTTACGTAATTTTTAAATATGACAAAACGGTACACAAGTGAAAAGCTACTGAATTTAAATTTATATTTGGCATAACTGATCAGCACACATCCCTAAGACTGTTTTGAATTGAAATGCGTTTTAATGAAAAAAACAGCAAATAGTGCACGTGTTTTCCAGTTCTCTTTGCTAAGTTTAAAACCTCGGAATTGAATTTGTGTAGCAAAAATTTGAAATTGTTTAATGAGAAATCTCCGAAAGGAAAATCATATTGAAAGCTCAACATTGTTTTCGTATAAGCTTCAAAATTGAAATACATAATGTTAAAATTGAAGCTTGTATAGGGAACCTAATTTCCAGTGAATTTTCGCGACACATAGCCAGCGCTTTGCAGGCTCACTAGGGTGAAAATCACGTCACCCTGCGGTCCAATTTGCGTGGCTTCATTGCATTTAGTTGTTCGCAGATAGTCACCGTGGCTCAGCCTGCATCAAGTTACGGACCGGTATCCCTTCTTGCGACTAACCTTACAGACTGAAGACCACGCATCGAATACAAGCTAACCTAGCTTCGAGTAGGTACCTGAGTAAAATCGGGGGTAAAATAAGGTGTGTCATTCAAAACTTGTAATGGTAATGAAGCACCCAAAACGGGTTGCAGCGATACAACTTTGTTTTGCTTTGCTTCTTGCTGTCTTTAGAAGGCAACATCATTTCAATTTTATTCGCACTGGTTTCAAAAATAACGGCGTAACACAATTCATTAGTTGACTTTGTACTGCGCTAAAGCAAATTGAATCAATAAGTAAAGCAAGCGATCAGAGGAACATATCTTCCAAACGAACTACAGGACTTCAAGTTGATGGCTTTCATCACATGTCAAAAGCTTAACTAGTATAGTGTTAGCTCAAACGATAACTTTCGACAGTCCCAAGCAGATGCATTCACGCACATTTCTTATTCTCTAAACGAACGCAAACATGTCTAGTTGCCGTCAGTTCGATTCGCACCGACATCAAACTCATGGTTGGCAATTCCTAGCACATACGCCACATTGTCTGCCTTCATCCTGAAGGAAGGTATTAGTATCCTAAGTGATGATGTGCGCTTCATGAGCGAGCGCGTTACATGCAAACGGTAAGATTTTATCACTCCTTAAGACTTTCATGCTCTTTCTTCGCTATAATTAATGTATGGGAAATATCCTAGACATAAGTAGTCAGCTCACTGTCGCAGCTTTTGTTCGCGCCCAGGCAACGTATTTTCCCAGTGAGGAATTAATCATGGAAAATAGGACCTACAATTGTAGCTGGCAGCAACTTCGTCAGCACGGCACAAAAGCGCACAGATCCTACTGAGCAACATATGCGTGCGAACAACATCTTCGATTTTAATTATTCTCGCAACAATCTTACAGTACTCGGAAAGAACGAATACAAAATTCGAAATGAAATATACAAAACGCGACGATAGCTCTCCAGGGCAACAAGATATGTAAAGCAACAGCACAAACCAGCAGCGCGCTCTGTGCTTTTCAGGAAACGAAGCAAATATTCGAGCCTCCAAGGAATAATTAAATACGAATATTTTCGAAAAACGTATACCCTTGCTAAGAGCGTAGATAAAATGCATCCATTTTTCGTTTGCTCACATTTTTAATCCGGCTTGTATCGTATACGGAATGTGATTTGAATTCCAGTGAGAAATTAAAAGGTACATAAATTAGAGCTGGGAAAAAATGTCAAAAGCACAAATCTGCATTCAGTGTACAAACCCTTGTGTGCAGCAGACTGTTGAAGTGGTCTGAATGTCTGTCTACCACTTTGTGATAAAGTGTTTACAAAAAGCAAGCAGAATGAAAAAAATGGTATTTATTTTTCAAAATTCAAATATTTAATTATATTTATGTAAATTTTAGAGAAACGAGGTATGCAGACTGCATAATTTTTTCCCCACATTAAGCTCGGATTCTAATGTACTCTTAGTGGATATGAATAAGTAAGATGAATATTCTAAGGGAATACCTAAGACTGCTCGGATTTGATAGTTGACTCTGCCAAACAATGAATTGTTTTAATTTAAACCATTTTTTTCCTTTTGAAGCTAGATTTAATTACTCGACATATATCGATATTTTCAGGTTATCTGCCCTCTTCTTCAGTGTCTATCGGTCTAATATTAAAATAACTTAGGTATTTTATTTAAAGTGCTTACTTTTTAAGTATTGACTAATACTAATTACCAGCTATTTATCTATTAATTACATACTTAAGTACATTTAACTATCTATATTAATTACATGATTTTCCTCACCATAAAATATTTGTTCAAATAACAATGGTGATACACAGTTTCCTTGGTCTGTGTCTAGTCGCCTATTCATCGGGGTTTTCCGTATGTTCAGGCTTTCGTACGAATCCAGTTTTCGTGCCTGCTGCACTTCCTTAATCACCTGACCTGACAGTCGAAGAAAACGCAGAACAAATTGCCAACACTTTTAACCAACATTTTTGCAACGTTGGAAAAAATATGGCAGCTCAGATCAACGTCAATACCAACTCTACTACTATTGGCTCACAAATAAGTGATAGATATATTTTCAAAGATATTGAAACCGTTACGGGAGGGCAAGTTATTAAGATAATAGAAATTTTGGGAGACGGTTCAAGCCCAGGATTTGATTGTATTTCAGTGGGTTGCTTAAAAAAAATAAAAGCTTTTGCTAGCAAACCCCTAACTTATTTATGTAATCTTAGTTTTCAAACAGGAGCATTTCCACAAATTTGCAAAACTAGTATTATAACTCCAAAATACAAAAATAAAATTAATTAGATGTTAATAACTACCGTCCCACCTCGTTAATTTCCAATATTGCAAAAGTCATAGAGAAACTAGCAAAAAAAAACGCATAGTGGCATATTTAGATGTGCATAAATTCATAAATGAGATTCAGAGCTGGACGTAGCACACAAGATGCCATAGCGAAATTAACTACGTTGATTATTGAATCTCTAAAAATAGGACATAAACCATTGGCTGTTTTTCTCGACTTAGCGAAAGCGTTTGACTCTGTTCCGCACAGAACGATTGTGGATAAATTGAGAAAAATTAACTTTAGCCCAATGTGGATTGCATTAATACAAAACTATTTACAAACACGAAAGCAATCGGTAAAAATTTCTGGAAAACAAAGTATGGAACTTACTTTTGAATACGGTATTCCGCAGGGAAGTTGTTTTCTTATATGATAAAATGCTTTCCCGTGCAAACAAACAGTTAGGCTTCATCAAAAGGCGTGCGAAGGAATTTCGTAACCTGTGGGTCACAAGATCCTTATACATCTGACTTGTACGCCCCATTCTCGAATATGCTTCCATTTGCTGGAATCCGGCTTTTGAGACCCACAGTAACAGACTCGAGTCCATTCAAAAGCAATTCTTACTTTTCGCATTGAGAGATCTATACAACCCTTACGATTTTAGCGCCCTTCCTCCTTATGAGTTTCGACTGGGTCACCTAAACTTATTGTCACTTGCATCCAGAAGAAAGATGATTTCGGCCTGCTTCACATTTGACGTCATTAGAGGCGTTATCAGAGTTGAGTTTCTCAATAATAAAATGGTGTTAAATAACCCTGTAAGGAGCACCAGGTCCTCTAGTTTTCTTAAGGAATATCCACATTCCACTACTTACGCAGCTAATGAGCCGATTAATAGATGCTGCAGGATATTCAATAGCATAAGAAATCTATATTCCCCAACGGTCTCAAAATTATCCTTCAAATCTTCCCTTTTCCAAGCCATCCGCAACTCCTTATGTTAAGCTATTTGTCAATGTTTTATATATTCGTTATTTATTTATTATTATTGATTTATTTGTTAATTATTTGATTTATTTAATTTTTTTTGTTTTTTCTCGTATTACTTTTATATAAGTATACTCATATTAAGTTTTCGATTTTCTATTTTGCTTTGTATTGTTTATGTAACTTGTACCTTGCTTGGTTAATGAATAAAATAAAATAAATAAAATAATTTTCGTTAATAATATTTTCGCACAGCAAATCAAAGGCAAATTGATATCATTTGCAGATGATACTGCACTTTTTTGTTGAAGATAGCGAATGGAGTCGGGCAAAAGTAAAAACAGAGTACAATCTTGGTATTCTAAAAGAATGGCTTGATGTTAATTCTCTAACACTCAACTATCAGAAAACGAACTATATGGCCTTCGCAGCCAACCAGCGTGGACTACCTGGGAGCCTGAACATTAACATCCACTCCAATGGGTGTGATACCGACTGCCTCTGTGATCCATTTATGAGAGTCACTCAAACTAAATACCTAGGGGTGATATTTGACCAGTATTAAAGATGGAATCAACAAGTCCAAAATGTCACCAGTAAATTACCTGCTTGTTTGGAAATTCGGTCTTTTCTGCCGGTACTTACAATCAGAACTTTTTACTTCACATTAATACACAATATATTACAGTATAGAGTTATAACGTGGGGCTGTGCATCACAGATAACCTTAAACCCGCTAAATGCTATACATAGATCATTACTAAAAATCCTGCTTAAGAAACCTAGACTATACGATACTGAACAACTATTTCGTTATTTGAAAGTACTACCGCTTGACCAAATATACAAATCGCATACGATACTCCAAATTTTCAAAGATCTTGCAGCTAATAAAATACAAACCAATACAAATATTACAATAGGCGGTGCAGAAAGGGTACTTCTGCTACCAAATCGTACTAGACAATTAGGACAAAGTCACTATTCATATGCAGGGATCAATCTATTCAATGCTCTACCGCAAGCAATCAGAAGACTCGAGAATACAAATGATTTCAAGAAAAAATTGAGGCAATTATACTATAGCTAAATTTTTGTAAGGATGGATTTACATATTTTAAGCATGATATGCTATGATTTTATTGACAACTGTACATACAAGTAATGTACATATATGCAAACTTTAAAAGTTAATAAACTTAAGATCAAATTTTTACTTTCTTCCTGTACTCTACTGTTGTTCGTATTGAATTCTTATTGGCTTATTGTATTATTTTTAATTGATGCAAATTATCTACAAATTAACATCATATAAGTTCACTCATTGATGAAACAGATTCTGTATTTAAACTAAAAAACAAAAATTTAATGGCAGCACTAATATCTACACATGAAATTAATTATATGTCAACATAGATAGCACATTTGAAGGCTCCTCACCCCTAATTTAAGGTGATATACCTTACAAGGGGTAGTAGTGCAGTTAAATGATGAATATATGTATAATATTGTAAAATTATTTGCACATATAAATAAATAAAAAAAAAATAACCGTTTTGTTTGACCAATGTATATTTTGTCACATTCTGCGCAAGTTATTTTATATATTCCACATTTTTCCTTCTTATCTTTTTTGTCTTTCACGTGACATAATTTAGCACTTAATTTTTTGAGCCTACTGGTTGGAACTGCTTTTATATCAAAGCGTTCAATAAGTTCCTGAATTTTTTTGAATACTGATGTAAAAATAATTGAAACTTTTATGGCTGTTTTTTGTTTTTCCTGTGTAAAAAGCGTCGTTAACAGATCACCCTGTATTTTTTTCTTCTTTTCCCAATTTTTTTCCAAAGAGCTTATTATTTTTTCGTCAATGTTCAAAAAATTTCAGGAACTTCTTGAATGCTTTGATATAAAACCAGTTCCAATTTTATAAGAATAAGCGAATAAATTAAAGTAGGTACGTACTTTATTATTTCAGCGGATGATATAATTTATTATTTAGATAACATTACACTAAATCATATTGAAAACGATAACACGTATATATGTATACTTCACGAAATGTGGCAACTGGTATTTGATACCACATAAGTGGTCAGTAAAGTGTGCTCTGTGTTTCACAGATTAACCTCAAAAGGTTGACACCTTATCTGACCTTAAAACATTACAGCTTTATCAACTAAATGAATGATTTATTTGGTGAAGATGGAATAAAGCCTGAATAATCATTAACAAAGATTGTCTGTGTTCTGATTGTTCAATGTGAAGCCAGACATCAACAAAGAAAACTCATTTCATGAGCTTTGCCCAAACTTAGTGTATATTTACGTGCACATTCAGACAGAATGTTCTTTTCACGGCAGACACAAGTAGACGAAACAAACAAAAAGCAATTATCCCCAGAAGCATGTCATCATCTTCGAGCGAAATGATCACATCTAATTCATCATTCCTCATCTGTCCGTCTGAGGGCTACGAAAATAAATCTTGGAAGATATCACTAAACACCAGGCGCGCACATGATACTGTATAACGGCCATTATTTTTAGATAAAAATAAACATTTCGTATGTGCACATGCAGCTAACGACATCCAGATTATTGTCCTGTAAAGTAGCTTTGAAGCGCGTAAATGAGGTGAATATGAGGGCAGCGTTTTGGAAAAATTATTATTCGCTGGATAACCGCAAAAGCCTCGAAACGGTCGACCATTTTAGAATTTCGTATAATTTTCGCGCAGATATTTAGGTGCGAGTCGAATCGTTAAAACAAGAACAACATTTAAACTATTTGAAGAATGTCCCTGTCATGGCATGATAATTTTAGACATTAGAGTTTATTAATGCTTTAATGACCGTTGATGAACGAATCGCGGTAGTATTTTGCGGGCGTGGTAGCACATCGCTAACGAAAATGTTTACTAAATTGCGGCCATAATGAAAACAACCGCCTACAATGTGTATGTTATGAAAATGTTGTAATTTGTTGAAACGGGGTTGGGACATTTTGTAGAAACGGGGTTGTATAAACTTGCTTATAATCTGATTTTGTTTATGATATTGCGGACTTGGTTTTTATTTTAAAATAAGTGGTAGATTAATAAATATTCGGATTTAAAATTAATTAGCACATTTATCTAAACTTGAATGTGTTGACGTTTGAATGTGTTGACCAAAATTATAGCAAAAGTATTCATAAAGCATTACATATTACAACCAGCTTTAAATTCGAATTAAAAACTGTGAGGTATTTGTTTACTGCTTTTTACTTGCTACTGATTTCTCCCTTTTTGTTAAATTAAAGATTTTGTTTATTTAACATTCGAAACATTGTAAATGGATTTGAAAATTGGTAAATTACAAACAGAAAATGGTTTTCCTTACAGCTTGCAGTGATAAATTTACGTGGGGTATAAAATTATAAAAGCATTTCCGCTTCTGCTAAAATGGTTTAGGCTAACTTGTTTCCAGTCTTATTATCTGCAAAACTGTTTGCCCATTTAGTAAAGAAGGCCTCGTAAAGGTCATTTAGTTTTTTTATTTTACAGCTTCGTTTAATTTTACTGCTTAGTTAACCTTATACATTTTCTATAAGATGTGAAAGGTCGGGAAAGATTCAATATGACAATTTTTTAGTCTTTATTAGTTTCAAATGTTTAAAAGGAGTCATTCATGAAAAATATACGTGGTATCTCTGATCCTGTTTATAAAAAAAAATTCATATTATACCCGACGTTGCTAAATTTTTCTGTTACTTTTTCAAGATCTGAATGAACTGTTTAACTAATAGATTAGTTACAGACATACAAGCACATACCACAAAGTTCGACGTAACATGCTTGACATCTGAAACTATCTTTTCTCATTCGTATTCTCTATTGAGTTTTTTTTTAACTTCCACATGAACGCATTAGTCAAAAACTTATTCTCAATGGAAGTTGAAATGCCTAAAATCAGAAAGTATTTAATTTTTCAGTTTATTCAAAATGTTCGTACATTTACATGCTCTGACAAGGGTGAAATCAATTACGTCTGTAATGTACTGTGCAGATCGAACCATAATGGACGACTAAAACAGTTAATTTCCAGCCAGTGATGTCAGATCCAGATTTAAGTCTGGAGATTCTTAATGTACTGTGCAGATCGAACCATAATGGACGACTAAAACAGTTAATTTCCAGCCAGTGATGTCAGATCCAGATTTAAGTCTGGAGATTGCCAAATTTTCGCAAAGTTTTCCAGATACCCAGATTTTATTAGAATTTTTCAGATTTTTTCATACTCTTACTTTAACTTTTATATTATGAATGTTTAAGTAAAAGTGTGAAAAAATCACAAAATTTCAAGCAAAATACTCCATAATTATAATCAGAGAGATTACTTAGAGAAAACTAAAATAGAGGATGTTAAATTTTTAAATAAAATGTATCTTTTACCAAAGGATACCCTTTACTTAGGGGCTACAGGGAATGCCTCGTTAAATGGACTGAAAGATGATATTTTATTTAAACGCACTGTTTAAAATAATATTGAGCTTGTGAACCGGTTATATCAGTATCAGTTTCAGGGTTCTTGAAAATGCTGTTTCAAAAGACAACCTTCAATTATCGCACTTTGTCAATGTTTTTCGGATTTAATAGCAACATAAAAATTACAGAATATATGTATGTAGATTCACAGGAGAAATATTGAGCTCCCCGATTTTAAAACCACCAATTCTGAGTTATTTCGGAAACAAGTAGCAACTATTTAAACAGGAGAACACACGCCAGCTTTCCCAATTTTCAGCTTTTATTTTTCACCTATAATCCTTACCCAATTCTTCCGTGCATGTAGCAAGCATTTTTCGAAAATTAATCTCAATAAAGGAGAACAATCGGTTAAATAGAAATACTCTAAGAAGCATAATTTTGTTTAAAGAATATTTAAAATCTAGAAATGAAACTTGTGGCAGTATAGAATTAAATGAAGCTTTTAAATCAAAATTATGTTCGGAAAGTATATATCAAAACATAATGATAGTACGCAGATAATAAGTGTTATAAGCTATTACTAATGTTCGAAGAACATTAGTATCAAAATCGATTCGGCCAAAAATTCATATTTTCATTTATATATATATATATATATATATATATATATATATATATATATATATATATATATATATATATATATATATATATATATATATATATATATATATATATATATATATATATATATATATATATATATATAGGGGGCCCGGGAGCTCTGAAAAGCGGCGTGCTACGGGCGCTAGGTGCCTAAAAAGAAACCGGGAAAATTTGAAAATTTTTAAAATACGATAACTTTTGACAGAACTTTCAAATCATTACTAAACTTTCAGGACATATTTGTATTATTAATTTGTAAATCTGCGTTGCTATTGATGAGCGAAGACAATACTGAGCAGACATCTAGTTGGAAAAACAGTGATAGAGTTGCCAGCTATGGTTGGTTTTCTTTGGCATATCTTTAAGGAGTGATTTTATGATACAATTTTCAAATCGTAGTGAATGTGTATTGAAAATAAACAACAAATATTACGATCTAAAAAATTTGAAAACTTTTACGGGTGGTAGCCCTAAATTTCATTGTTTCTCTATTACTTCCAATGCAGTGATCGGATCAATACGAAATTCGCAGAGTAGGTTGACTTTACCATGAGGTAATTGTGACATATTTTTGGCTTCGGCGCTAGCAAAGGGTTTCCAGCACGAGGCGTTTTTGTTATTTTCGTACCAGTAAATGCTTCCTTAAACATTTAAAAATAAGTAAAGAAAATAAGTACAGCAGACGTAATAAGTACAGCAGACAATTAGTCCGTGGACTATACACCACATTCCACCTAAATTATTGAATCCATCTGCTGTAAACACTCAGTACCCGACCCAAGCGATAGGTCAGTACACGATTTCAAGCAACCTGACCTAAAATAGGTTGTGGGCTATATCGCTGTAAACACACCCGACCTAAGCTTTGATTTTTGCGCGACTATTAACAATATATGTATCTTGAATTTAAGCTCGCAAATTCAACCTGACCAAATTTTAGGTCAGGTCGATGTTAACACCTTAGCACTAAATTCACTTAGTCTGCGTTATAGTTCAGGTCACATTTGGTCCAACCGCTATAAACCCTACCAATGTTTAAATTTTCTAAGGTCTGGACATTTTTTGGTTGGCAGCCCCAAACACCTTTCTCTCGCTGTCATCGAAATTGAATTGTCATCGAAATTGAATTGGCTTACGTTAGGGTCTATTATTACTCAGGGAGTCATTTAGTTCCTAGTGGTAGAATACACATACAAAATCTGTACAAATCCTCTACTGTTCTTCGAACATTAGTGTTTCTAGCGGTCCTGTTGCCGTAGGGGTCTTTTTATGTCTTACACTGTTTTTTATGCTGAAATAAATGGTTTTTATTAAAATGATCTCGTTTTTACTGAAACTAAAAGAAAGAAAAAAAGATATATAGAAGTTTATGGTCAAACCTACACGATGGTGGTATCGATAAACGATGGCTGATACGTATCGTGATAAGCCAACCTAATCCTCGTACAACAGGATTCAGTATACAAAAAAAAAAAAAGATTTAAAAAATGCAAAATAGTGCAAATGGATAATAGTTTATTTCAAGAGACGTATAAAAATCAAAAAATTGATATAACATCGGATCATTGAAAACTTTCTAAAACAAAAAGTTCTGGAAGGCAAAAAGATTGTGCTATTTTACACAAATAGGTAGGCATGGAACATTTCACTAACTTATAGATTAGCCCATCGCGCCAGTCTGTATCGAAGCCTTTATCTATATCCAGAGCAATCAGACACGTAGATTTTTTGTCACAGAGGCTTCTGCGCACATGCTTAACTACCCTATACAGTTGGTGGTTAGTGGAAAGTTAAGATCGAAAGCAGAATTGAAAATCAAAAAAGAATCACGATACTTGGAGATGCTGCTGAATCCTTGAAAGTATTACTTTTTCAAAAATTTCGCTTAATGTAGGCAATAAACTGATAGGACGATTGCTCCGAGGAAGTTAAGGATTTTTATTAGGTTTTAAAATTGGTGCAACGTACGCATTCTTCAACGCAGATGGAAAATACCCGTGTTTCAGGCAGATATTGAAGATAAATGCTAGCATGAAAAGATATAGATATTGAAGATAAATGCTAGCATGCTAGCTTGAGAAGATTTTTAAGAATAATGTTTGGCAAACTGTCGTCATCAGCAGAAGACTTTAATTTGAGAGTTTTTAGAGAGTTGGAAGTCAGTGGAAGAGCAAGAAAGTTTGGAAATTTCACTATCAGCTGCCTGGCTAAAATCATGATTGAGTGGATGAAGTGAGTGTGTAGGAATCATGAAATTTCGCCGGTAGCAGGTTGGCATTTTCTTTTTCAGAATATGCTTCATCAAACTGAAGTGGAGGAAGTTTGAGAAGCTGCCACATTTTACGTGAATTTCTTTCCTGGGTTGCTAGCATATTGTTCCTTCGTTTGTTACGAGTTTGGATAAAAATCAAGCGAATTTGATTGTAAAGTTCATTGCAATGGTATTTTAACCACTATTGTCGAACGTTTCGATGTTTGACGAGAGCTGATACTCCATTATCTAGTTTTATATTGGGTGGCTTGAGACTCATTTTTGGTGAAGCGAAATCACGAGCTGTGTGCAACTAGATACAAAATTGTGCGCAATAGATACCTTTTGATGTCATTTGTTTGATAAAACATTCTTTAGGTGCGGTTTTTGCACTCTTGGGCAGGGTAAGTTGCCTAAACTTACCTTAACTTACTCTGCCCAAGAGTGCAAAAAATACACCTTTTATTATGGTTTTTTTAGAAAATGTTTTGGACATTCACAAATAAATTGCGCTTATTACCCTAAAAGACTCATAAAAAGTAACTTTTGATACACAAATTTCATGCTTTTCCGTCCTAAATTTACGTCTTTTTAGGGTAAAATTACACGATTTGCTCGTAAAAAAACTTACACATTTAAGACGTAAAATATTCTTTGTACGCACTTTTGTAAATTTACATCTTTAATAGTAGGAAACCAGTTTCCTACTATTATAAGGGTAAAATTCAGCCAAAATTTTTTTGAGTGCAGCTAGATAGTCTGTCTGTGGTTAAGCAATTTCGATAGGTCGCAATCGTTAATTCTCAAATTTTGATTAAGGAACTCGCGATACTGGCTCCAGGATATTTTACTATAGCTAAAACTGGAATAGTCTGTCAATGTGATGCTCTAGTTTATTTCAAAACAGGCAGGCAGATGAATCGACAATAGTCGGCTGAGATATAGAGTCAGGTGAGATAGAGAGTAATGGCCAGTAGGGCTATCCGGTATTTGAAAAATCACATTGCTGCGCGGAGAGTCCTCAGGCCAAATTTTCCCCGCTTGGTTTGCGCTGGCACAGTTCCAATACCGATGGCGTGATTTGAAGTCCCCGTAAATTATTTACTTTGCTTAAAGAAACATTTAAGCAGTAGTTAAAAAGACATTCTTCTGTCAATAAGTTAAGCTTGTGACCGTTCAATTTGCTGCCACTAGAACATATAGCTAACTTTACCTGCTTTTTTTTTTAAAGACAACAGTTTTCAATGTTTTTTGTCTTCGTTTAATATTTCATTGCATTCAAACTAATCTCTGTAATTTTTTCATCAAAAAATTTGTATTAATATAAAAATTACCAAAAGTATACGAGCTGTATGCACTGGAAATGTTTTTATATTATATATTTTTATACATTATTATTTTTATAGTTCAATTCAAAAACAAATTTTAAGCCTTAAATTCCATGGATATTTGCACATAGAAGATAATCATAGTTACAAGACGTGAATACATATGAAAATTACAGAAAAAAAACCATCACAAAAGCAACATTCAATGATTCGCACCAATATCTCATAATGATAAGTCATTAAATATTGTTCTTGGCAGGAGCTGCCACCGGAATACTTTACGATTCGCGTAATTTACAATGTGTTAATACTGCGCTTGAGTTTATTTCAAAGGGCACTGATAAATGTTTTTAGTCGATTGGGGCAGCACGATGCAAGGCAATTAAAATGTTTTATATCATGCTCAATGTTTACCACACCGCCATCTGATAATTTATAGCTTTAGCATGCCTGCAATCAGATATCTTCGGAACACAAACGAAACATGGGTTTTACTTGGTCGTAAAGGTCTCAAAATTTTCGTATGTCAAATAAATGAATTTTCCATTCAGGTTCGTATTTTTTATAAGACCTGAACATACACTTTACGAAAAATTAAGTGGATGCTTGATTTAGTAGGAAAAGATGCGAGATTGCCTTCTGTTTCTATTTTAAATCAATTAGTCGAAATGATCTGTGGCATACGGTCGCCTGCGAGTGATTTATGGCGATTTTAAATTTCAATTTGCCAATGATTAAGTAATAGACAAATAATTATTAACAAGCAGATTCGATTGGGAAAAACTAATTAAAAAAAAACTGGCCTTCAATGAAATTATTTTTCTACTTTTATTTATTTTGGCAACATTATCGCATTGTGCAGATATATCAAATAAACATAAATTCACAATACTCTTTGACATAAAAAAAAAACATAAGCAACAAGCACATGTATGCATTATTTTGTTTGTTCATCACTAACATGATACGCTATTCTAATTTAAGCAAAATTGTTGTTTTTACATGCTAACATTATTCCTGTTCATCCTCTTTCATGTAACATGTCGTTGTATAAATTAATTGTAAAACGTTGCATGCATTTCTCCCAATTTTCAATTCCATTTCATATTGTCACTAAGCCATTGTATTTTATTAAGCTTCAATTGTAATAGCCACTATTTAAACAATAAGAAATAAATAATCGTAATGTGGATTATCGTCATGTCTGATAAAAAATACGAACCTTCGTGCGAGTTTCAAATTAAAATTGTGCTATTTTTTACTGACACTGCTTATTTTTATCATATGTGTTTCGCATGATATGCACAATATTACACTGTATGATAATGAAAATGCTATAAAAATTATCAACATTTTGGTTGAATTGTTAGTTTTGACATTATTCACATGCATACCTACCGCAGTTAATTTTCTGTGGAGCTTTATACAACTTTTTTTCCTCAGTATTGAAATTTTAATGATAATTTAATTTTTTGTTAGTTTTTAGTTTGAAATCATTCGTCAAGTTGATAGCCGATATGAAATTTGATAAAAACTTTTAATAGACATTTTCCAGAAGGACTTCAGTGTTGCTTTCAAAATAGATTATATGGAAGTATCTAGAAGAACTCGAATAAATGAATGAATCAACCTTTGCTTGTATTTATTTATTTATTTTATGTCTAAAACAACAGAACAAATCCAATTTTGAAATAGACAATGATAAATGTAAACATATATATAAAACAAACATAATATTATAAGCCGATTAAAATATCAAAATAAAAATTCATTTATCATATAAGCAATGAGAAAAGACAAAAACGTATTATACATAACGTATAGAAAATGTAATGACTTTATCTTTTAAAGTGGTTTTGAAAAGTGACAAGGTCGGTGGCATATATAACGGAAACGTGTTTGCAGATGTCAGATGGGACAAGTCGACGGTGCAGTTTGAACAGAAGGCATTCATCAAGAGAAAGTCTGCGAGATTTCAGGGATTGTATTTGCAGCATGGTAAGTCTCACACTATGCCCACAGTAAGAAAAATTAAATTTGTAAAGAAGAGAGCGAGTGAACCTGCGTTTTACAGATCCAGCCGCATCAATCAAATATTGAAAATATGGGTACCAAATTTGACAACAGTATTCGGGGATACTGCGGACAAACGAGAAAAACAAGTGCACACAGGTGGAGATATCTGTAAGAGGATCTCAGTACGAAACCCGAGAGTCTGGACGCTTTGGCGGTTATGTTGATCGAATAAAAGTTTAGAGTCGAAAATTACTCCGAGTTTTTTAAAATGAAAAATGACGTCGAGAGAGGTCCCAGAAACGTAGTAAGAAAACACTAGTAGGTAAGTTTGACGCGTGAATGACATTTGGCGACATTTTAAAACATTCAATGATCATTGGTGAATGATAGCAAATTAGTAACAGTAGATTTGCCTTTGACAAATCCATGTTGGTCAGTGGCGAGGAAAGGCACAAATAGAGGATAAACTCTGTTGTAGACAACTCTCTCAAGTAGCTTACTGAAGCAAGCCAAAATGATATAGGGCGGTAATTCGAGATGCAAACAGGGTCACCGGTTTTAAGAATAGGGAAAATATTGGCAGATTTCTATAAGAAAGGAAAAACGCCAGTTGCGATCCTGAGGTTAAATATAATCGACAAGGGTACACAAAGTGAAGAAGATAGTTACTTAGCTTGTATGTTAGGAATACCTTCAGAGCCACAACTAGAGCTAAAATCGAGACAGCTCATTAAGTACTTAGCTTCTAAAGGGTTTTTACGGAAAGAAGAGAGCCCTTTTAGGCTAAAACAATACGACGAAGAAGTTGAAAAAGAAACATGTGGAGGAGAAAGAGAGTTTTGGGGGGTTGAAAACGACGAAAAAAAAAACGAGCAAAGAGCTCACATGTATCTTCAGTTTTGGCAGCTGAAATTTCTTCAAGAAACATGTTTTGAACGATAACGAGGGATTTTTTCAGGGAGTGAATAAATTATGAGAACCAATGCCTACTTTCGAAACCACTTTGTCAAATAAAAATTTTCAATATAAATTAAAAAAAAAAATTTCAATTTTAATCATCGCGTAAAAATAATTCCAATTTGATTCTGCATTCGGAGGCTTATTCTGCAAAACGATTGAGTTTCTCGTATCAATTATTATCTGCTTTGATTAGCTTTAGAGACGATATACGTTGTCTATGCTGATTTATAGACAAGAAGGGAACCATGAACACAATTCAATAACCTTGACCAGTAGGGTTTAGAATTGTTGGAACAGATAGAAGTCTCAACTCTGGCAACGTAGGCACACATGGCTTCTTTAGCGACCCTTTTAGCATCAGAGCGTAGTTATTAAAACCCAACAAGATCAACATACAAGGCAGAACGTCTGTATTTGCTGCGTGCAACATCCTTTGCCCTAAGGGCGGCAGCAACTTCAGAGGTAAACCAGGGAGCATCATTAGGCCTTCTGGAACGACATGTGGTAGTAAAAGGAGGAATATTGTTTGAGAGAAAGACGTAAAGTCTATGAAGAGCCTCGTCAACGTCTGTTGGCTTTAAAGAAATTGAAGCGGGAATAGCAAGAGACTTAGATCTAGGAGGAAAAATTAGAGAAAGTTCTGAAAGTTCTACGTTTGATCCCCCAAAAAGATCATAAAGTCGGACGTTAGCCATATGAAAATTAAATGCTAATATTTCTCAGATCAAAGTTTTCGAAATTAAGGAAATTGAAATATTTGTCGGTTATTTTTATGTTAAAATCTTTCTAATATAAAAAATAAATGGAGCATTTCTTAGTGAAAAAAAGTTTAAAAAATTGCCGTGCTCGTAATTCAAATTTCGTAACTAAAAGTATACTAACTCTGCTTCGCGTTCAAATTATTGGTAGGGTTACAGGCTATAGCATATCTACCAACATTATGGCAGACCTGATCCTAATTAGGATCGTATACGTACTTTCTAATGCTGACGATTCTCAGGAAATTTATTACCTTTATGAAATCTTTTAACTTTAATGAGTCAAAGCAATTTACTACGCTTTAATGTAGTTTTCCTGTTTCAAGCTTTAATATATCAAAACAATTTTCTACTAAATATTACACTTGAAAAAAATGAATCTTTGCTTTTCCCGCGTTGGGTGCTGAGTTCAACTAACTAAAATTTAATAATTAAGATGTTTAAAAAGTTTCATCGTCGCTTAATAAATAAAAATCAAAATAATAATTAATGATTCATTTATGGATCCAACAGTTGTTGGATCAACAGGGCTGCAATGTAGGCACGATGGTGTAGCTTCTACAGGTGACTAATCTTCAACTGATCTTTCAAGTAGTAGAAAAACTGCCGATTGCACCAAATTTTGACACCAATCATACTCAACGAGCGTACTGTGCCGATAGTCTAATCAAGTGAAAAGTCTGAAACCTAATTCATAGATTCACAATTTTTACAGTTCATTGAAGTATATATTTCTTAAAAGCAAAGCCCCCCAGGCGTGATGTTTTCTACGCGAAATGTGTGTGATTAGAAGTGTATTTTGCGTAATGCACAAGGCATGTGATTTGAAAGGTCCCTTCGTATGGGGAATAGTTGATTGTCCGTCAGCTTGCGTCTTCCAGCAAGGAAGAATCAATATTTGACTAAAATTTACTTCATATATCCGCGTTGGTTACTTTAACTGCTCATTGTAAAAGCATTTTAAGTGATAGGCAGGATGCTGCTGTTTCGTTGGTGTTAACCTACATACGAAGCGAAAGTCTAGGTAAGCTGCTCATTAAACAATTATCCAAAACATTTTATAATTACATAGGCATGTTAAAAAGACAAAACTTTTGTATAGAACGTCAACAAAATTACATTTTGGGTATATATATAGTCCAACCATTTTCAACAAAACAAGCCGACTGCGATAAAATATCCAAATGAATCTTCCTCAACAGAATTATATTTATACTGTGTTAAAGATCCATTGCGAAATCATAGGCACAAAATATATTCGAAAACATTGACTTTTAGTATGAGATAGCACCAAGAAAATACGCAATGAATCAAAATACATAAACTTGCTGAGTCCATTAGAGGTGACGAGGAATCTTAACTACAACAAATTCCAACCAATCAATGAAATAATCGTCAGCCATCAACAAAGAAAAAAAATAGTTTAATTGCCCCTGGAGCAAGGTACCATAGAAACGACACTGAAGGCCGATAGTCTGCTAATGGGTCCGCTAGTAAGTTCTAACTCGCTAATGTGTGTCTAAAGGGGAGATGGACAGCCATTAACGAGGCTACTGGAGCAGATATCCCTGGAAATGCCCATGAAGGCACCTAGCTCGCATTAACCCTCAAAAACTCTTGTGTCCAGGGGCGATGTGTCTGAGAGTTTGACTTTTCAATAATGTCATTGAAATTTATTTCAAGCTTTTCAGCTCAAAAAGACGATATTGTTAGCCTTTATGGAGATTTAATTAAGAAAAAATAGCCATAAATAAATTTTTAAATTCTTAGTCAAAACCAAAATCCAAGGTATTCAAAGACAACAAAGTATTCTAACACCTTCATAACAAAATTTTAATATCTCAATACAATGTTAGCGAAACGTAAATAGTAAGGCACTTTGATGATTTTGCATTAAACTTTGCATTGAATTTGAAGCTGAGTCAAGGAGTGCATCCACAAACGGAAAAACAACCATCACATACCATGTTGGTACGGAAAAGGCAAAGACCTTGGTTGCATTTTTCACATGCATAATTGGATAGTCTTCTGATATCAGTTTCTGCAGCGCAGGTGGCACATCTGCGTCATTTTTAGGAAACAGAGGTGATTTTTCTCTCTATTATCCAGTGGAACAAATCTTCTTAGTCGGAATTGCAGGCTGGTGTAGACCCCAAACGCCATCATACTTCTTCGCTGCAACTCTGCAATGGTCAAGCTATGAGTTAATATTTTCAAGAATATAATTGGCCGTCAAGGTTCTTGCCAAATGAATCACTTGGAAGATTGACAGCAAGCGAGAGGTAGCAACAAACTAGGCCGCTGGAAACATTCCTCACCAGCATGTGTTGAGCTCTGTGCGAGTTTTTGTTTGACTTTTATATTTGCCAAGTTTTACTATGTAACATGTCATATTTATCAAAGAAATGAAGCTCTTCCCTGACAAGCTGGCAACTATGTTGCCCTTTTCGTCTGTCATTTTTCAAAGGCACTGACATAGAATTGCGAACACTATTATATTTAAGCAATACTCAATAACTTATTTTACTTTATTATTATTGAATAATCTTAACATACGTATGTCATTATCTGTTTTTTTTTTTAACTAGAAACCAATAGGAACTAGACATTATTTTCGGGATGATTATTGTGTTAAATGAATTTTGTTTCGATCATTTCATTTTGGTTGAAATCAGAAAATCATCGAAAAATAATACTTGTGGAAATAATAGGTAAATTACTAAGCATAACCAAACTATGTCTTATCGCCCGAATTTGAATCACTTATGACCAAATCGATATTTTTATTTCATCTTGTCAAATACGCGCAACAAAATCACCCTGATTATAATTTAGTAGTGATCCAATTATGTTAGCATAGCATGATCCTTTACATCGACTCGCGGAACGGAACGGAACATTAAAACTGTCACTTTAAATGTGACACGCATGACTTGTGGATGGATGTGACGATGATGTGAAAACGTACACGAAACATGCATTGCTAAGTATCATGTGGGTCGCCCGAGGTAAGCAAAACATCAGCAAAAATATAAACAATAGCGTTAATAATAGCAGCCCCAACAACATGTTGGCCATGCTCCAACAGAAGTTTGTTGTCTCGGTTTCTTGTCTGTAGTCACACTTTGGGCTCCGTTGCCTCGAAACTACGCGTATCTGTTTGCGACAATCAGGGAAATATTTTCAAAGCAATTAGGGACGCCAGATTCGCTTGGGGTGTTCGCAAATTGTTAGGCTGTTACAAGAATTTTGAGGAACAAAAACAAGCATGCTTGATTTGGGATGATGAACAGACTAATTAACGTTGTTTCTCTCGTTTCATGTATTTTAGTTCTCAAGATTGTATCAATTTCTTTATTTACTTGAAGTGATGCCGCAGCTTTCGATCTGCTGATGAAGTTGAAACATTACGCTATCAGTGTCTTGGCTCTATGAACAGTACAGCTTTAAACAATTCATTGCTAATAATCTGTGAAACACAAACTACCTTTCTGACGAACCTTCATCATTAATTTAAGTTTCTCATTATCCGCCATTCCAGACCACTTCGTCTCCGGGAAACAATTTTC
>CANBKX010000435.1:0-15290 GCA_947369275.1 Nemotelus nigrinus
TTGGTAGAGGTTGGTCAGTCCGCAAATTCGACGCAATAACACGGAAATGTCAATAATCACGGAAATGATTTTGCAAAGCGACGTGCCTCGAGGAACAGCTGCGGAGAAGGCTGGAAGGGTAATCGAGCTGATAACGCGTGCGTGTGATGCTTCAATGCCGAGGCGAAAACCGGTGCCATATCACAGGCCAAACTACTGGTGGACGGAGGAGCTAAGTCGACTTCGCACTGAGTGCCTGAAGGCGAGGAGAAAAAGCCAACGCGGCGTAAACCGACCCAACTATGAGGTGCTTCAGCAAGAATACCAGCAAGCGAGAAAAAGGTTTCAACTCGCCATACGCAGAAGCAAAAAAGCATGTTTCAAACAGCTGTGCGAAGAAGCAAACGTTGACCCATGGGGTGGAGCGTATCGAGCCGTCATGTCACGTATTAAGTGTTTGAGATCACCACAAGTAGGCTGTCCTGCTCTCCTCGAGAAGATCGTCAGCACACTCTTTCCCCGTCATCAGGAAAACTTTCGAACAGTCCCGCAAGGATCCGTGAGTGAGATACCCCCAGTGACTGAAAAGGAACTATTGGAGGTTTGCAGTCGGCTCACGGACAATAAAGCACCGGGGTTGGACGGTATCACTAACAAATGCCTAAAGGTCGCAGTTAAAATGAAGCCTGCTCTATTTATAAGTGTGTTCAATGCGTGCTTGACTGAAAAAACTTTCCCAAGCTGCTGGAAAAAACAAAAACTTGTCTTGCTGCCAAAGCCCAAGAAACCCGTTGGCGAACCGACATCGTACCGTCCTATCTGCCTGCTGGATGTGATGGGAAAAATGCTGGAACGCCTAATACACAACAGACTTGTATCAGCTGTGGAAAACAATGGTGGACTGTCGGAACGACAATTCGGCTTCCGCAAAGCGCGCTCGGCAGTGGACGCCATCAGATCGGTTATGGAATTCGCAAAGACCGCAATCGAAGCACGCGGAGCATCACGCAAGTACTGTGCACTTATAACACTTGATGTTAAAAACGCGTTCAACACAGCGAATTGGAACCGAATAGTGGAGAAACTACTTCAGCTAAGAGTTCCTTCTTACCTTGCTAGGGTAGTATGCGAATACTTGAGGGACAGAGCACTGTGGTATGATTCCGAAGAAGGACCAAAGACATACGACGTAACAGCCGGCGTCCCACAGGGATCCGTATTGGGGCCTCTCCTTTGGAACATAATGTACAATGACGTGCTAAATCTGAGGCTCCCGTCGGAGGCAACGATAATTGGGTTTGCTGATGACATAGTAGTGTCAGTATCTGCTGAAAAGTCAGACGAGGTCGAATCACTCACTGATGAGGCGATATACATCACGAAACAGTGGCTAGAGAATACAGGCTTGAAATTGGCAGCATCTAAGACGGAAGCGGTATCGATTAGCAGCCGCCGAAAAAATGAATCTTTTGAAGTCACTGTGGGAGATCAAAAAATTAGATCCAAGTCTGCAATTAGATACCTAGGAGTTATTTATTTATTTATTTATTTATTTACATATTCAACAGATACAAATCCAATAACTGAATATAGAAACATATAATATATACAAAGAATCTACTAATGAGTGAATGTAAAAAAGAGAGCACAAAATAATAATAATAAAAAGATCAAATATCATAAACAAAGTAAAGGTGAACATGAATAAATTCAAAATTAAGAAAAATAAGAATAAAAAACTACAATGAAAAAGAGAGAAAAAAAATGTAAGCATATATATAGAACAAAAAGAATATCGAAATAAGAAAATCAAAATTAAAATTCATGTATCATATGAGCAAGGAAAAAAGATAAAAACGTATTAAATAGAAAAAGTAACTACTTTATCCTTTAAAATAGTTTTGAAACGTGACAAGGTCGGTGGCAGAGAACCTAGTCCGAGTGCATTATGCTGCCTAGGGATGCGTAAAAGCGGTGAAAAGTAGTACGTGTCAGTCCGCGCAAAAGGAACGTTAAACGTTAACGTGGATCTATTTGACCGATCCGTAACACGAACGGAAACCTGGTTGCAGAGGTCAGATGGGACAAGTTGATGGTGCAGTTTGAACAGAAGGCATTCATCGAGAAAAAGTCTGCGAGATTTCAGGGATGGAATTTGCAGCATGGTAAGTCTCGCACTATACCCACGGTAATCAAAATTGAATTTGTAAAGAAGAGAGCGGGTGAACCTGCGTTGTACAGATTCAACCGCATCAATCAAATATTGAAAATGTGGACACCAAATTTGACAACAGTATTCGAGGATACTGCGGACAAAGGAGACAAACAAGTGTACACAAGTAGAGATATCGGTAAAATATTTAGATGATCTCAGTATAAAACCCGAAAGTCTGGACGCTTTGGAGGTTATGTGCAAGATATGTTTATCAAATAATAGTTTAGAGTCAAAAATTACTCCGAGGTCTTTAAAATTTAAAACGACTTCGAGAGAGGCTCCAGAAACGTAGTAAGAAAATACTATTGGATAAGTTTTACGCGTGAATGACATTTGGCGACATTTTAAAACATTCAAAGTAAGATGATTTGCATTACACCAGTTGATAAGAGTAAGCAGGTCATTCTGAAGCTGTAAGCAATCTTCGAATGTATCGATTACTCTGAATATTTTTAGATCGTCTGCGTATAGAAGAGAAAAAGAGTTTAGCAGGCCCGGGAGATCATTAATGAAAATTAAGAATAATAAGGGGCCAAGGATCGAACCCTGTGGAACACCTGAGGAGGGATAGAAGGGAGTGGACGAATGAATGTAAGTAGAAAACCAGGAAAGCAGCGGACCATGAAAACCATATTTCTCTAATTTCAACAGAAGAAGCTCATGGTTGACGGAGTCAAACGCCTTGGAGAAATCTGTGTAAAGAACATCCACCTGTTTTTGCTGATCAATGGCGGAGGCAACAGTGTTGGTGAACGATAGCAAATTAGTAACAGTAGATTTGCCTTTGACAAATCCATGTTGCTCGGTGGCGAGGAAAGGCACAAATAGAGGATATACTCTGTTGTAGACAACTCTTTCTAGTAGTTTACTGAAGCAAGGCAAAAGCGATATAGGGCGGTAATTCGAGATGCAAGCGGGGTCACCGGTTTTAAGTATAGGGAAAATATTGGCAGATTTCCATAAGAAAGGAAAAACGCCAGTTGCGATGCTGAGGTTAAATATTATCGACAAGGGTACACAAAGTGAAGAAGATAGTGACTTGGCTAGTATGTTTGGAATACCGTCAGAGCCACAACTAGAGCTAGAATCGAGACAACTCATTAAGTTCTCAACTTCTAAAGGGTTTGTATGGAAAGAAGAGAGCGCTTTCAGGCTATCACGATACGACGAAGGAGTTGAAAAAGAAACATGTGGAGGAGAAAGAAAGTTTTGCGGGGTTGAAAACGACGAAAAAAAACGAGCGAAGAGCTCACAGGTCTCTTCAGTTGTGGCAGCAGAATTTTCGTGAAGAAACATGCTTTGGGGGATAACGGGGGATTTTTTCAGGGAGTGAATGAATGACCAGAAGGGTTTAGAATTGTTGGAACAGATCGAAGCCTCAACTCTGGCAACGTAGGCACACATGGCTTCTTTAGCGACCTTTTTGGCATGAGAGCGTCGTTTTTTGAATTCAAGAAGATCAACAAGCAGAGAAGAACGTCTGTATTTGTTACGTGCAACATCCTTTGCCCTAAGGGCGGCAGCAACTTCAGTGGTAAACCATGGAGCATCATTAGGCTTTCTGGAACGACAAGTGGGATTAAAGCGATGAATGAGGTTTGTAAGGAAGACGTAAAGTCTATGAAGAGCCTCGTCAACGTCTAAACAGCGAAGAAATTCGTACCAATTAACATGGTTGATTTCGTACGCCATTCCGGCGAAGTTGGCTTTAAAAAAATTGAACCGGGAATAGCAAGGGACTTTAGATCTAGAGGGAAAATTTAAAGAAAGTTCTAAAAGTAAAGGAGGATGATGGAGATCGGGAGGGACATACGGTAAAACAGCGGAATCTAAGTAAACGGAAGACATTGGAAGATTAGAAAAGATAAGATCTAGTATTTTTCTATTGGTATTAGGTAACGAGTTTAATTGAGAAAGGGAGCATAAAGAAATGAAGGAAGACAGGATTAAGGAAAGATTTTTACTAGAAGTAATGGTTGAAAAGGAGGTGTTCCACTCGATTGAGGGCATATTGAAATCACCACATAACATTAAGTGGTCGGATGGAAAACGACATTGAAGATAGGATGATAGCTCAGAAAAGAAAAGTTCGTAAAGTGAAGAAGGGTGTGGATACACAAACACCTACACGTATCTCACTTACATTCCACAACTCACCACACTACTTGACATGAAACACAACACATTTTAATTTAAAAAAACAAAGTAGGTTAAGAAAAAATGTTTTATAAAAAATATTGTGGAGTTGTCAATTATTATTGTTCATATGAGTTGTCAAGTATTTTCAATTTGTTCAAAGACATTTTTGATTGTATTGTGGGATGATAAAAAATTTGAATATCATATTCCACTCTAAAACTTAATAGAATTTTAAATGTCTACAGGCTATGATTTCAAGGTTTTTGGAAGGTGAAATTTAGCTAAAAATGGTGACCCCGACGTAGGCACGTACGCCTATTCTCAAACAAAAGCTATCGATCGGACTGGAGAGCTAATCTGCCACTGATGCTACACCTACAGGAATGTACATCGTCATCAACTTCAACAGAAACGGCTCCAGCAACAAACACAGCGACCAGGACAATACCGTAACGTACGGAGCTGTCATCCAAGTCAACATTTCGTGCGACTATTAGTTTCAAAAGAAATGCAACAACTTAACGAATTTACTGCTGTAAACCGACAAGGTACGGACTGCGAACCACAACAGATATCAAGAACGAAGACTACTTCCGACTAGGAAGGTACGAAAAATTTCGATCAAGTGGTCCTTTTTGCAAGATTTTGACCAAGCCTAAGAGCATGAAGATTAATCACTAAAAGGCAAACGAACGAAGCTTCATTTCAAACTTTAATTTAAAAAAACTCTAGCGCACCTGAACCGCTAGAAACACTAATGTTCGAAGAACAGTAGAAGAATCGTGCAGGTTTTGAGTGCATATTCCACCACATGTGCTGCTTATTACGGCCAAACTGTTTCAAATGCCACGTTTTACTTTCGTCTTAAGAATGCATTATAACTCATATGGTGCAAGGTTTCAGATATTACCACTGGCATGAATTTCAACGTTTATGAGAGCAAAACACGGGTTAATTATATTCGTTATCAGTTGCTTATTTCACATAATTTTGAAAGCAGCATCTCATATAACATCAATGAAGAAAATGCTCAGTGCCTGCAGCACTGTAACTGAAGTTGGTGTTTGGGGCTGCGATCCGAAAAATTTGCAGAACATTGCGAATTGTAACATCGGTTATTTATTTTCATTGTAAATGTTTCCGGTATGTATACTAACTGTAAGCATTTATTGATACAAAAGTAGCACAACCGACTCGTGCTGGCAACCTTTCGCCAGTATCAAATCCAAGAATATATCAAATCTGCTTCACGTTGTTTAATTACATTCGAAGTTATAGGAGTATAAAGAAATTTAGGGTTACCTGCAGCGAGTTTTTTCAAATGATCGAAAGCTTAATATTTGCTGTTTATTGTCACTACAATATCATTACCATTTGAAAATTCTACGATAAAACCGCTTAATAAAGATATTGCAATTAAAACCCTATCGTGTCTTTTCAACCAAATTTGGCCTGAATAATGTTTATGACAGGTTTCATTAATTGTATGAAATTCGTATTGATTTCATGACTGCACTGGAAGTTATAGTGCAAAAAGTTTTATTTTCCTGAGCGAATTTTCAAAACCAAAGACACAAAAATTACCATAGCTGGTAGCACCAATCAAATTTTTCAACCAAATTTCCACCAAACAGAGATTAGAGTTCATGAAAATCTGGTAACTTATTCACATTTCATAGGGCAAAAAGCAGTTTTTTTTCTTTGTAATTTTTCAAGATGGCACCACTGGCACAGAGTTGCCCACAATTCAAAATCGCTTCTATCAAATCTGGTCTTACTTAAGTCCAATGCATTCTGTAAATTTTAGCTGTATCTGATTATTGGTTCGTGAGTTTCCGTGAACAGAAGTTTTTGATGCTAAAAATATAGGTTAACTGGGAGAGGGTTACCGTTCTTGTCCGACATGAAATTTCCAAAGTTTTATTTTGAACGTGTAGATAAAACATAAGATTTATATACAGATTGGTTTTATTGTAAGAAACGGACATTTTTTTGAATATTCGATGGTTTGAATGTTTTCACTTCCAAATTTTTTTTTTCAAAATGAAGACACCAAAATTATCATAGCTAGCAGCTCCAACCGAATTTTTCGACCAAATTTCTACCAAACGTGGCTTAAAGTAAGGTCCAGCAATTGTGTAAGTTTCGTCAAAATCGAACGATTCAATCAGAATTTATAGGGCTAAAAACAGTTATCTTTTTTAGTGGTTTTTCAAGATGGCACCACTGGCACAGAATCGCCCGCATTTGAAAATCACTTCTATCAGACCTGGTCCTATTTAAGGTCAATACATGCTGTGAATTTCAAATAATTCTGCCTATCGGATCGTGAGTTTCCGTGAACAGAAGTTTTTGATGCTAAAAATATAGGTAAATTGGGCAAGGGTTGCCAGGCGTGCCCGTTATACCATATCTTTTTTTTTTTTTTGGTTATGTAAACAAAGCACAAGATTTACATATGAAAGGCTTATTTTTGAAGAAACGGCATTTTTTCAAGAGAGACGATGATTTGGAGGTTTTCACTTTCAGTGCCTGCCCTAGCTACAGGGTTGCCAGTACGCTCATCAAAAGCCACACAAATCTACAACTAAATAATATCAATATGTCCTGAAAATTTGGTAATGATTGAATAGCTCTGTCAAAAGTTATCGAAATTTAAAAATTTTAAAATTTTCCCGTCCTCTTTTTAGGCACCTAGCGCACACATAGGGTTAAAAAATTCCAAAGCATTATCCGATTCATATGTAAAACACGTTAGAAATTTATTTTATTAACTTTATTTTTGCGAAAATCATTTGTGCACGAAATAATAGGTATATTAAAAATATCACTTAAATGCCCGCCGGCGCGAAAAGGTTTACAATAACTGACATTTAAAGAGACCTGGACCTATTTTGCATATACACGAATGTATCCTGAAAGTTTCAGCTCAATCGAATGGCGCGTTCCCGAGATTATCTCACTGAAATTTTTTGTACATATATATATATATATATATATAGAAATATGAATTTTTGGCCGAATCGATTTTAATACTAATGTTCTTCGAACATTAGTAAAAACAAATTTCCACGAATCGACGTTGTTTTTTGTTTTTATTATATGCTTACATAACTCCTGTTCCAAAATAGTTACATCCAGTCTACTGGTATACAATATAAGAGCAATAGTAGACATATACGAATTGTTGTCGAATTTGAAGGAGGACATTGGCACCATTGGAACTCCAACGAATCGAAGCATAATCGAAGACGAAGAAGGGCGTAGAGAACTAGTACAAGAAAAGAAGAACAGTTGCTGCGGCTGCTAGAACATATTGAGGTTAAAACTGATTCGGAGTAAGTACTTGTTAAGTTTGAATTACACAAGGTCAGTGCAGTTCGTAACGACAGCAACAGTGTAGTTCGTAGCGACATAGATAAAAACCATCCATAGGTCGTCGGTTGAAATCTGGCTACAATCCAATATTTTTTTTTTTTTAAAAAGGCACTTTAAGATATTGTCCCAAAATTATTTTATGACAAAATTGTGTCCTCCAGAGGATCGAATCTATCCGCAGTAAATCAAGCAAGACCACTGTTTGTAGCAGCACTCCATAAACAAGTCGGAAAAGAATTTCTTCGCTGCTACATCTACGACTGACGTCGAAAATTCTTAATATTAGATTTATATATATTATTACTATTATTATAATTACACCTATATATATATATATTCAAACACTAATTTTCAGCCACCCTATTTCCTTGCCGCGTTCCGTCTCTATTCGTCCCGTCGCGTAACTCCGTTAGAATGTCGTTGGACAATGAGGATGCGGTTCTCTCAGGCGCGTCCGCGGTACCGCAAATTAGTGCGACCTCTGTAAAACCGCCTGTGTTTTGGCAAGCAGAGCCAGCTTTGTGGTTCTCTCAATTAGAGAGCCAGTTTGCGAACGCACACATTAAGTGTTCGCAAACAAAGTATCACTATGTGATTTCCTCGCTGGGTCCTGAGCAGCTGAAGGTGGTCAGGGACGTGGTTGCGAGCCCGGACCCTGACACGCCTTACGAAATCCTCAAGAGGGCGCTTGTATCGCGGCTTTCAGCCAGCGATTCGGCAAAACTTAAGCACCTCTTGGGGAACCTCTCACTAGGCGATAGACAACCTTCCCAGCTGCTTCGTGATATGAAGCAGTTGGGAGGTTCTGCGGTTGGGGACGACCTTTTGAGGACCCTCTGGCTGCAGCGGCTTCCGGAGCAGACTCAGGCTATTTTAGCCTGCTCGCCGGAGGCCAGCTTGAGCAAGTTGGCGGAGACGGCAGACAAAATAGCGGAGGTTTTTGTCACGCCACAAGTAAACTCAGTCGCCGTTTCCCCCCAGCAGTCAGAGGTGGCCGCTTTGACACAGCAGGTTGCTGCCCTCACGAGGCTCGTCCACCAAACACTACGATCGCGTTCGAGGTCCCAAGGAAGATCTCGCTCGCAGCCACGTCGCCGAAGCCAGTCACGAGGGACTGGTATTTGTTGGTATCACTTCAAATTCGGCTCCAAGGCTCTAAAATGCATCTCTCCATGCGCATTCAAGGCTGGTTCGTCTGAACCAAAAAACTAAGTCGCTGTTCTCTTCAGACGGTAAGAAAACGCGACTTGTCACCTAGCCGTCGTCTAATAATTCATGACAACTTGTCTAAACGACACTACTTGATTGACACAGGCGCAGATATTTCGGTGCTTCCAGCACCTACTACCGGAAAACTTCCACCTTCTGGTATGCGACTTGCCGCGGCAAACCAGTCGACCATCAACACCTATGGACGAAAGGTGATCAAACTAGATCTGGGACTCCGTCGTGAGTTTTCATGGGATTTTATAATTGCCGACGTCTCTAGACCCATTTTAGGCGCAGACTTTCTCTGCCACTATGGGCTAGTCGTCGACTTGGCGAATGCTATCCTTGTGGATCCTCTTACTTCGCTTTCATCGAAAGGCACATTCACATCATACAAGTGTCCAAAACTTAGTGTTTTGATTGAGAAAACCTCTGATCCACGGATGCATGCCCTTCTCACCAAATACCATGCCATCACGGTCAACACAGGGTTCTCACAACCCTGCAAACATAAGGTGACACACCACATTTTGACCACAGGCCCTCCAATAGTATCGAGACCACGTCGACTTGCACCAGATAAGCTCGCGGCGGCTAAGAAAGAATTCGATTTCCTGCTACAGCAGGGAATTTGCCGCCCCTCAAACAGCAGCTGGTCTTCTCCGCTACACATGGTACGCAAGGCTAATGGGGAATGGCGTCCTTGCGGCGATTACAGACGCCTTAACGCCATAACCGTTCCGGATAGATATCCGATCCCCATTATTCAAGACTTCTGTCATGAATTACATGGCAAAAATATCTTTTCCACCATAGACCTGACTAAGGCCTACCATCAAATCCCAGTCGAGCCGAACGATATTCCAAAGACCGCCATCTGCACACCTTTCGGACTCTTTGAGTTCACCCGAATGACTTTCGGACTTTGCAATGCGGCACAATCGTTCCAACGCTTCATACATGAAGTCCTACACGGATTAAAATTCTGTTTTATCTACCTCGACGACATTTTGGTAGCTTCGACTTCCGAAGAAGAGCATCTTGTTCACTTAGAACAAATTTTCAAAAGATTAGCGGATCATGGTCCAATAATCAACATGGAGAAATGCCATTTCCTTCGACCTTCAATCAAATTCTTAGGTCATGAGGTTTCACCGAAAGGTATTAAGCCCTCCCCAGATCGGGTTGAGGCAATATCAACAGCTAAACTCCCCAAGACGGTTAAAGACCTAAGAAGATTTTTGGGGATGGTCAACTTTTATCGTCGCTTTCTTCCTCACACAGCTGAGATGCAGCAACCACTCAACGCCTATCTTTGTGGCTCTAAAAAAGATGGTGCTAAGACGATCGACTGGTCAATGGAAGCTAGTAAAGCTTTTGACCAAGTCAAGACTGGTTTAACAGAAGCCACTCTATTGTCCTTTCCGGACTCAAACGCCGAGCTTGGTCAATTCGTAGACGCTTCGGATTTCGCCATCGGGGCTGCTCTGCAGCAAAAATGTCAAGGCTCTTGGCAACCCCTTGGTTTTTACTCGGCCAAATTAAGCGACGCACAAAGAAAGTATAGTGCATACGACCGCGAACTCTTAGCGGCTTATCAGGGCATTCGTTATTTCCGATACTTTTTGGAAGCCCAAAGGTTCACTCTATACACCGACCACAAACCACTGACTTTTGCTTTTAAACAAAAGCCAGAAAAGGCCACACCTCGTCAACTTAGACATCTAAGTTATATAAGTGAGCTCACTTCTGACATTCGGCATGTCTCTGGTTGCAACAACGTTGTTGCTGACGCACTCTCTCGTCTAGAAGAAATCATTCTTCCCAGTACTCTCGACTTTGCCGCAATTGCCTCGTCCCAAGCATCGGACGCAGAGTTTCAGAAGATTCTCAAGGACTCTAAATTTCTTTTAAAAAAACAACCAATATTTGGCACCAACGTCGACATTTTTTGTGAAATGTCTGGCCCAACCATACGACCTTATATTCCTCACACGTTCAGGAAACAGGTGTTCAACTCAGAACATAATATCGCTCACCCTGGTATACGTGCTACAAGAAAGCACATTGCAACTAAATTCTTCTGGCCTTCGATGAACAAGGACATTGCCACTTGGGCCCGAGAATGTCTATCTTGTCAAAAATGCAAGATAACCAGACATGTGAGCAAACCTGTATCGACCTTTCCTACGGTCTCCGAACGTTTTAAGGTCATTCACATCGACATAGTTGGTCCCCTAACACACTCGCAGGGATACACTTACTGTCTCACCATAATCGACCGTTTCACACGTTGGCCTGAAGCAATTCCTTTAGCCAGCATTACTGCCAATGACTGTGCTACTGCTTTACTAAGCACCTGGATTGCTAGATTTGGAGTTCCCCAATACATTGTCACCGACCAGGGCAGACAATTCGAGTCAGCGCTCCATGCTGAGCTTGGTCGACTCTTGGGCTTCGAACGCAATCGTACCACAGCGTACCACCCTCAGGCCAACGGTTTCTTAGAAAGATGGCATCGTACTCTTAAATCGGCTATCATGGCTCACAACGATGTTTCTTGGACTAGAACACTTCCCCTAATTCTTCTTGGATTACGATCTCTAATCCGAGAAGAATTCACAGCATCACCGGCACAACTCCTGTACGGAGAAAACCTGCGTCTTCCTAGTGATTTTCTTCAAGAAAATCCTAGGAAGATTAGCCAAACAGAATTTGCCTCCGAACTAACGGCTACAATGGCAAAACTTCGACCGGTTGATGCTCAACACCACACAACACCGAAGATATTCATCTTCAAGCAACTCGACTCTTGCTCACACGTCTTCGTCAGAGTCGATTCTGTTCGTCCACCACTCATTCCACCGTACGACGGTCCTTTCAAAGTCCTAGCCAGACATACAAATTATTACACTCTGCAAATCAGAAACAAATCCGTCAACGTTTCCATTAACAGGCTCAAGCCTTGTTACACGTCATCCTCTACGGAACCTATCGACAATTCTTCCGAAAACCAACAAGCATCGGCAACCTCGACTGCACCATTAATGCCTTCAGCTCCCGAAAAGAGACCAGGGAGGAAAGTTACATTCGCTCCGTACGTCTCTCTAGCTGGGCGAACCACAAAGCTGCCACTCTCCTACGCCTCGTGATAACGCGTAAAACGCTGGCAGGGGAGTATTGTGGATACACAAACACCTACACGTATCTCACTTACATTCCACAACTCACCACACTACTTGACATGAAACACAACACATTTTAATTTAAAAAAACAAAGTAGGTTAAGAAAAAATGTTTTATAAAAAATATTGTGGAGTTGTCAATTATTATTGTTCATATGAGTTGTCAAGGTTTTTTCAATTTGGTCAAAGACATTTTTGATTGTATTGTGGGATAATAAAAAATTTGAATATCATATTCCACTCTAAAACTTTATAGAATTTTAAATGTCTACAGGCTATGATTTCAAGGTTTTTGGAAGGTGAAATTTAGCTAAAAGGGCTATTACAGGGGATATAGATTGAAGCAACCAATAACAATGAAGTAGGAGCTAAAGAAACACGCACTAAAATACATTCCACTGAGGAAGAAGTAGTAAAATCGCTGCAAACGGAACAAGCGAGAGATTCGTGAATGCCAACGAGAACCCCTCCACCATCAGACTTACCAGAGACTAAACGGTCACGATCCTTACGGAAAACAGTGTACTGTGGCAAGATCTCAGCATCAAAAATATCCTCGTTCAACCAGGTTTCCGTAAGGCATATGATATCGTGAGCTGATAAAGTAGAAGAAAGACTTACTTTATAGGACTTGGTCCTCAAGCCACGAACGTTTTGGTAGTAAAGCTTTAAGGAACGGTTTATGTTTATGTTTGTGTCTTTTTTCCTGCTCTGGACCGAAAATTTTCACGCGGAATCTTAGTGAACTCCTTTACGAAGACCCCAGGTGGCCAGAAGTCGTACTTAAGTAACTCATTGATGCCAGAAGAAACCGTGATGCAGAAAGAAGCAATGATCTAATCTTGAAGATTATCCGCGGTAAGTTTTCTGCACAGCAGTAGCGGTGGCGCGTATCTGAGTTTAGCGGCCACGTACTTCTTGATGGATTCGGCAGAAGTACGATATGCTAGCCGTGAAATAAAAACCTTCAGTGGAGGACTAACAACTTCTATTTCCGGTAGTATTTGAGAAGCAGTTGCAGAGGTGGATAGATGTTGTATAGTTGAGTTGCTATCCTGCGGTGAAGAGGGTGCGATATGCACCGTCGGTAGTGTTTGAGAAGCAGTTGCAGAGGCGGATAGATGTTGAATAGTTGAGTTTCTATCCTGCGGTGAAGAGGGCACCGTCGGTAGTGTTTGAGAAGCAGTTGCAGAGGCGGATAGATGTTGAATAGTTGAGTTTCTATCCTGCGGTGAAGAGGGGGTGCAATTTGCATCGTCTGGATCGAAGACAATGGCGAGATCGAAGGTATCAGCAGCTGTTGATGACTACATGGTGAGTGTTGAGGGACCCGTTTCGACGCTTTAGCTACAGCTTGAGCCTGCAAACGAGTACGTACAGCTGTAGGAGATCCAGGTGGGTTTGTCGTAATGCAGTCCTCATTCAATGTTGCGTGTGATGACACAGTGGGCTGCTCAATGTCAGCAATACGGACCAGCTCATCGACCTCCTTGCTAGTGTAGCGAAAATCGTCCGTTAATTTCGCAAGTGCGTTAGAAAGAGTATCGATGGCGGTCTTCGCTGAACGTAGACGAGAAGCGTAGGACACCATTGAGTGTTTCCTACATTTGTCGCAAAACCAGTAAACGCCCGAATCACGTTGCAAGATCACATCCGTGCATTTACCCGGAAGGGAGACGCATTTAGAATGAAAAGTTAACGCACAAAAACCAGCACAAGTAATCATAGGCGAAGTGGGTTTTTTGTCCAAACATTCAGTAGCATCGCAATGAAACATTGTACAAATGTTCGTACTAAGTTCAGGGTGCACAGGCTTCCAAATGATAAGATGCCAAAAATGACACAAATGTATTAAGTATAAAGCAGAGACGCACTCCCGAGTACTAATAAATGCAACAATAAAGCACAAATGGCGACGCGCTATGTTCCAGGTGCACACACTTCTAAGCGTCAAAACGTCAAAAATGTCAAAAATGTATCCAAAGGAAAGCCGAGACACACTCCCGTAGAAAAGTTGATGACAGCACGCAAAGCACAAGGCGAAAAGCGGTAAAAATGCAAAGTTTAAGAACTCCACGTAAGAAGTCCAAGTACAGCGCCAATTAACACACAAAAGCACTAGACGGCGGCGCGTAGGAGAATCACGAATAGCGTTCGAAATTAAGTGTGACGAGAAAATCGACTGGCGGAAAGAGTAAATCAAAATAAACTTGGAGCTCACGACAGATAGCAGTGTACGGTTCAAAGTTTTCAATGATTGACAGTAGACTTAAATTTAAAGCCCATGTCGAACATGTCTGCAATAAGGCGTCTAACGTCATTGCAGCCCTGGCAAGGATGCTTCCTAACATCGGAGGACCAAGTCAAAATCGCAGAATCCTGAATATCCAGAGTTGTGAGTTCCATTCTACTGTATGCAGCACCAGTGTGGGCACATCAGCTAGCAGTAAAGCAAAATAAAAAGAAAATATGTTCGGTCTATCGACTCAGTGCCCTCAGGGTTATTCGGGGATATAGAACCATTTCAGGAGAAGCGGCATATGTGATAGCAGGTATGATGCCAATTGACATTCTCGCAGCCGAAATGCAGACGCTACGGAAACAGAAACGCCGACACAAAGATAGAGCGGCAAAGGTCAGAGGAAGCATGGCAAAGAAGATGGGAACAAGTTCCAGCTGGCAGATGGACTTACAAGCTAATCCCCGATATTCAAAAATGGATCAAACGCACACATGGAGAAGTAACATACGACCTAACGCAGTTTCTAACTGGACATGGTGCATACCGAAAGTACCTACATCGCTTCGGTTTAGATGTCTCTCCAAATTGCCCGACATGCGGGACCGAAGAAGATCCGGAGCACATTCTTTTCCATTGCACGCGGTTTTCCCGACACAGAGCCAAGTTGCAACGATACACGAACCTGTCATTATCGACAGAAAATTTGGTTGACGTGATGCTGGCATCTGAAGCAGCATGGACTGAGTTGACAAAAACAGTAGCGCAGATACACGCAATTCTTCGAAAGGAGGACAAGGAAAGAAGAAGAAGAACTATGAGCAGCTAAAGCTGACCCCGCCCACGAAGTAATACCGATTGGCAGTCCCGTGGGGATGGGGGCGAAGAGCAAGACGGGGGTTTTAGTCCGTTAACGCCCGACATAACCGAGGCCCAAGCCTGGTAT